>JAQFVV010000778.1:0-223139 GCA_028023455.1 Epiperipatus broadwayi | reverse complement strand
TGTATGGGTCACCATGAATTGTTGTATCAATTTATTAAAAATTTTAAATTTAAGATATATTTAGCTATATGATGTTGATTTTATTATGATAATCTTTCAAAAAGTTTAATTAAAGTAATCTATGAATATTTGATATGTGAAATTGTGCTAATGTTTGAGAGAGACGTTTCAATAAAAAGTGATAATATTATATGGTTGGGAAAACTGGCCATGATCAATACTGCATTAATAAGTTTTATAAATAAATGTTTAAAGCTAAAAGTTAAAAAGATAAGTTAAAATTAAATGCATATATTTATTGTTGATAAAGATTAATATTTAATAAGTGAATATAAATATTTTAATTATTAATAGTATATAATAGAAGATTAATATTTGATTTTAATAATATCGAATTATTATTTTAAAGTTGTTATAATATATTATTTATTTTAAAAATATTTATTTTTAAAATTAAATTGTTAGTTTATTTTTAGATAATTACAAGCGTTTGTATCTGTGTTGTAAAACAGATGATAGATAGACATATGTACACACATGCTTGTAAGTTTTTTTTAGTAAAGTTGCAAAACTGTTCTAAAATTCTATTATAAAATTTATAAATATTATATTGGCTATCACGAGATAAAAATAAAGATAATTAATGTGAAATATTAAATCTGATTTTTAAAATACTGTTTAAAAAAAAAAAAAAACGTAACGTATAAAAATAGACTTAGTTTGTTTAGAAAAATAGTCTTATAAAAGTTAAAAGTGAAATAAAGTAAAAAATATATTTTAAAAAAATGTTTAATGGATTTAAATAAATGATAAAGATCCATTTAAGAATTTAATAATGTAATAAATAATAAATATTAAATAAGTCATTATTTATTTTTAATTCTGTATTGTTGGTAAAATATGTAAATAGGCTAGCAAGGTGATTGTTTAATTTACCAATCAAGTGGGGAATGTATTCCGGTATAAAACCAAGGTTCAATTGTTCAGGGGGGATTATGATTATGATTTCTTTTAAGTGAAGTGTGCTATTAGATATAGCTAAGTAAAATTATAGACGCTCTCGTAATCGTTTTAAAATTATAAGAGAGTAGTTTTAAATAATTTATAAAAGTTTTACCGTTAAATATGCAGTGCTAATTTATTTATAATTCCCTATTGATCGTCTCTATCGAAGCTCAATTTACTATCAAATAATCATGAAAGCATCGTATAAGGATAAAATGTATTGGAGACTTTATACTAAAAATATAACAAACGCTGGATTAACTAGGAGAATTACTAGTTGGATAAAAGTAATATATTGGACATTATATGAATTTAAAAGTTGATTATAATTAATTTTTATAAACAAATATTTTAAAGAAAGATAAATACTTCTTTATGAAGAAAGTATTTTTAAATTACAAATTTAAGTATATATCTTGGTAAAGATATGGTAATTAATAATAATTGTAGAATTACTTGCCTTGTTAAGTCTTTGTGGTTTAAAAGACTAGATTTCGATAGTTTTAAAAGGCAAATAAATCGGAAGTTTAATTGGTAAAGAAATACCTGTAAATAAAATATTATATAGTAAAGTCTGGACGCTGGTCGTACAGAAGAATTTAGAAATTAATCTTACCTAAATATTTGTTAAAGAATGCGCAAATAAGTATACGTGGATATCCAAGTCAATTTATAATAATTAAATAAGAACATTATAAACTATTGACTAATCCTAGAAATAATAACTTTTAAATAATTTTTCTTTAAAGAAATGAATCCGGATCCTATAAACTATTTTAATTATTATTTTGTTTCTTATGGTGGAACTTATTTTATTTATTTTTTTAAAAAAAAAACGTTTTCATTTATTTCATAAAAACTGTTTAAACACGTGATGTACCGGAAAAGGAAGTAATGTTGGTAAAAGTTTGTGCCTAGGAAAAAAAGAACAATTATGGGTGGAAAGAAGACACCGTTGGATTTTATGTAACATATTTTGTTTTTCTTAACTAACATAGATATTTAATTATTTATTGATCTATTAAAGATAAGAGAGGTACATTTTTTTTAAAAAAGTAACTAAATATTAATATAACACTTAATTTCATAAAGTTTATTTTTATATAATTATACAACACGTAATATTTTAAAGAATAATTGTTGAGTATAAATGTGAAATTATTTTGTAAAACTGTAATCCTGGAGGACATCGTGTGGCGGATTATAAATTGGAGTATCATTTATGGTAAAAATTATATAATAGTAATAATTTGATGTATTTTGCTTTGTTTTCTTTAGATCAACCAAATATTATTTGATTGTTGAATGAATGTATAAATATTTAAAGAATATACACGCATAATATTAGTAATAACAGTTTTATTTTAATATGCATACTTTAAATTTATGATATAAATTTATTATAACGTAATAAGAGAAATCCATAAATAATTATATGATTCTTTCGTGAATAAGTTTTAATGTTTCTGTTACAATATTAGGAATTTGATTTATTATATTAGTATGAGTTATTTATATTACCTTTCAAGTTAGTAAGAGGTAAAAATATCTATATATATTTTTTTTTTATTAGATAAGTTAAATTAATTTTATATAGAAATTTATATTTTGTTTGAAGGGTTTATCGTATATCGATGATGAGGTATAAGATAGTTTGGATAGTCATTATTTTTTTTAAAAATTGGTAAGCTGTTACTGAAGTTAAATAAGGTCAAAATGATATTTGTAGATAGAATTTTATTAGGAAGGAATAGGAATTACAAGTAGAGAAGAGTAGTAGTTTAAATAGAAAAGAATCATAGAATTTATTTTAATATAATACTTTATAAAATTTGAAATTGTTGAATAATTTTAAATATTATTTTAAGAAAAGAACATATATGTATTGCATATTTTGGTAAGACATACAGTATGGAATTACATCAGAATGAAGTAAATAATTATATAATCAATAAATGTCATTATATTATAAAGTTATATCAGTCTATACATTAGTTGATATTTGATTAATGCTAATAGTAAATGTAATACATACTAGTACATTATAATAGAAATAGCAATAATACTTAAGTGAAGTAGCATTTTTAATTGTTAAAGTTTGTTTATTTTACATATGCTACATAAGTGATATTTTACATAAAAGTCTTCTTTTGTACTAACTAATGACAAATGATATCTATTAAGATTTAAGTTCATAAACTTAATTAAATGTTACTGATAAAACATTTAAGAAATGTATGGATTATCTATTTATGTTTATGGAAATAGTAACAGTGTAAAAATCTTGTATTATTATTTTTCTTATTTTTTTATTTTCTTTGGTTTCCACTTGTAATGTAAATAATGTACATAAGTTGTTTATTAAAGTTGATGTAAATAAATTTGTTTAAGTTGTTTTAAAAGTGTGTCGAATTCATTATTTTGCACCACAGCATTTGACAACAGATAATTTGAATAAACATAATATTTGCACAATATGAATTTATTATTATTATTTTTTTAAAAGAAACACAGTATTTTCTTAATATAATTTATAGAAATTGATTGACATTAACATATAATATTATAATGGTCACAAAGTAATTATAATGCACAATATAAGAGTATAATATTATTTATTGCCACATATTATTAAATTATAAGATTTTAGTATAATTTTTAAATTAAGATACTATATGAAAATGAAAGACATGTAGATGATTCACTTATTTCCTTAATGATTAATAGTATAATAAAATAGATAAGATTAATTTATACACTAGAAATTATTATTGTTAGTTATTATTATTATGATAAGTTAGGTGTAGTTAGGTTTGATATTAAATCCCTTATCATGCCTATCTGCAAGAAATATTATTACTTTAAAATAATTAAAAGAACCTGAGATTATTTAATTATATTTCCTTAATAAAAGATTGAGATTTATTTATTATTATTATTGAAGTTAGTTAATTTTTATAAAAGACATAAGAGTGCTGTAGATGTAGTAATGAGATAATAAAGAGGTAATAGTATTCTTATGCCATTGAGATAGTGTCTTGGGAAGACATTAGCTCAATGTAAATTCAATTACCACTTGTAACTTCACTTCATAGTCTCATGATTTTAATAAATACTTATTTAATTAGTACATGATATTGAACTATATTAATTTTGGTAAGTTATAATGAATCTGATAAGATATAGTATTATAAAAATATATTAATGATAGTTATACATATTTTAGCCGAGCATAACGATTTAATTGAGCTAGTCATATTTTAAGTTATATTATATATCGGGAAGTGAGGGTACAAACGGTAGTTAGGATTTTGGCGCCCAAACGTTGTAGGCTTAGATATTTAGTTAAGGATTTGGATACACAATTTTAGGGTTTGGTATATGTTAGGGGAATAGAGTGATAGGTATAGATTTGTTAATAAAATAGTGTATGGGTTAAAATGTATAATTTAGGAATTAATGATTAGTATATTTTATTAAATATAAATAGTTTAGTATTTCTATAATAGTAGTTATAATTGATTAGATGTTAATTATAAAATTAAAATGAAAATCTTATTATTAAAGTTATTATATTTTCATGTGGTATCTATAATATGATTATTTAAAAAATTAAATACTAGGTTATTTTTAAATTAATAAGCAAATAAATATGTAAATTATGAAAATGTGGCAAATAATTATTTTGTAATATGACCATGTCAATTCTTAAGATATTTTAAATGTATATTGAATATAATATATTATGTGCAAATTGTCTGTGGATCATAGGTGTGAAAATTAATGACATGACACAATTTTGTTATTTGTAGTTATATAATTAGTTAATAATAAACAGTGTAGAGTTTTCAGAGATGATGTTTTGTGATTAATTGTAGAAGTGAATTGAGTGGAGATGGAAAGGTTGGTAGGGAATTATTTTTTTTGAAAATATTGATAATAAGTACTGCATACTACTAGAACTGAATTTTAAAAAATATAGAAATGAATAACTGGGATAAAGATTTAGAAGTTGAGATGTCTAATTTTATTGTTGAGGATAATAGTTGTGAGGAGAGAAAAGAAGTGGAGAAATTAGTAGATTTTGAGACAATATTAGAAAATACTCAAAATATGGATAGTGAAATAGAGGAGGAGGAAGAGATAATTTTTAAAACAGTAGAGAAAGAAGTAATAAAAACTGAGAAAAATATAGAGAACTTCTCGATGTTTGATTTCATGAAGCATTTTGAATTAATGAGTCAAGGTATTATTGATTCAGTGAATAAAAATAGTATTAGATTTGATTCTTTTAAAGAAGAAATGAAAGAGGAGAGTAATAAAAATAGTATTAGATTTGATTCTTTTAAAGAAGAAATGAAAGAGGAGAGTAATAAAAATAGTATTAGATTTGATTCTTTTAAAGAAGATATGAATATGAAGTTCGATTCTCTTAGAGAGTATATAAATAAAAATAATATAAAAGTAGAATCTCTTGAGGAAAATATTAAAGAAGTTAAAGAAGACTTAAGTAAAGATAGAGAAGAAATCAGATTTTGTATAGACAATATAAATAAAAAGATTGATGATAATTCTGAAATTGTAAAGAATTTTAAAAAAGAAGTGGAAGATAAAATTAATAATCTGGATTTAAGGTTTAGTAAGAATGAGGAAGTAATTGAATCTTTAAAGATAGAAGTGATAAAAATTGATGATAAAAATCAGGAATTATTGGAAAGAAGATTTTGTGAATTTTCAGAAAACACTATAAAGAGTTTGAAAGATCAAATAGCAGAATCTATTGATCAGTGTAGAATAAATAATAGTGATTTAGCTTTAAAAATTGATAGTTATAAATTGAAAGTTGACGATGAAATTTGTGGAGTTAAAAGCCATATCAATAATGTTAGTGAGGATATTAAAAGTGTTAGGAGTACAATAGTTCAGACTAAAGTAGATATAAAGGATGAGATAGAAAAGGAACTAATAGAAAAATTTAAGGGTCTAGATATTAAAAGAATCGATGAACATAAATATCGATCAAAGGTAGGTGAGAATTTAAAATGTATGCAAAATGACATAAAAGAGCAAGCGGGTATGTTAGAACAAAATAGTGATAAGTACAAGGAAATCTTAGATAAAAATTTGGACGAATTTAGAAAGGATCAGAAAGGGTATGTTAAACAAGTACTTGAACAACTGGATTTCGAGGGAAAATTTCAACAGATGTGTAACCAGATAGAGATGAAAAATGTAAATAATACAAAGACAGAGTTAGTAAAAGGGAAAGTAAGTGATAAGGCATATGAAGATTATATTAGTTTATCACGAATAAACAAAGTAGAATCTGTAAGGAAAGGTGATAGTAATCAGTCAGAACATACTGTTGTGAAAGAAATTGATAGCAGACCGGTCAGAGAAATTGTTAATTATGAGGGAAATGCAAATAATTCGATGGCCTTACGTTTCATGAAAGTTAAGCCATTTAAAGGAGAGTATATGGAAAATCCCTCAGAGTTCTTAAATAATTTAGATGAATTATTTTCCATATGTTCATTATCAGAGAAAGAAAAAGTAGCAGTTTGTAGCAACCATTTGTATGGAATTGCCAAAGATTGGTGGCAATCACTTTTTGAAAAACCAGTAACTTATGGCGATTTTAAATGTTTTATTGTGGGAAGTTTTTGGAATTCTGATAAACAAGATAGCATTAGATACCAAATTACCCAGGAAAAATACCATATCAGCAAAGGCAGTTATACAAGTTTTTTTAGAAATCAGGCTGTTCGGTTGAAAACATTGACTGCTTGTCCATTATCAGAAGGACAGATTGTAAGAATCGTAAGACATAATTTGCCTAAAAATGTCGAACAGTTACTGATAGCTGCTGATCGTGGTTCGATAGAAGAGGTTTCAGAGGTGTTAGATGCTCTTGAGGTAGCTGAGATATCTATGGACAATAGATTTAAGATAAACAAAGATAGAAATAATTATCCTTTATCAAATATTAATGTCAATACTGGTGTGAGATCTTCTGCAGGGTTTAAAAGGAGATATGAATACAGAGGTAGAGATAGGATGTCTCCACATTTAAGAAAATTTGTTAGATTCGATACATTTAGGGATAGAAATGATAATCAAAGTAATCAGCCTTCTACTAGTGGTGTGACCACAATTTTAAAAAGACCAGCTAATAAAGCTAGTAATAAGAAATTAAACTAAAAAGTAGGTGAAAATGCATTTATGTTAGCCACACCAGATGGTGAGAAAGGAACTTATAATGCAAGAAGTTTGATTCCATATCCTTCTGAAGTGTGAATTATAATTTTCAAAAAGATGTATTGTGGGTGGAGATTTTCAATGTGATGTTCAGATACTTTATTTTTTTTATATCATGAAATAATTTATTGTTATATGTAGTAAGTTAGCAGAAGAAAATAAAGATTTTATTGAAGTAGATTATAAAAAAATATATGGTGAGGTATCATTTATTAAGTCAGTAAATGATAATTTAGGAAGAAATGAATTTTTTTTTGTCAGAATAACTAGAAAAGAAATTGAGTTAGCTGTTGAAGTAAATATTTTAAATAATAAGTTAGTTAATAAAAGAGAGAAGAGTATAAAAAACTCATTATAATGACTAAGGGAGAAATAAATGAGAATAGATAGTATGTTAAAGTAAGTGATAAAGGGAATGAATTATATAGAAGAATATTGAGAGAACCTAAGGAATATTTTATATTGATGAATAATATGATAAGAGTGAATAGATCTTATGAAAGGTCAATTTATGAAAAGAGTTATGGATGAATTTAAGAATTTTCATGAATATGGTAGTAATGATCATAAAATTAATAAATCTTCAGGGATAAAGTTAATCTCTTTAGATGAAAAGTGTCTAGATTTATTGGATGATGATTTATTAAAAACTGCTAATGAAACTAGCAACAAGTTTAAAAGTGAAATGCAAGATGTGAGTCAAAAGGTAGTGTTAATTACAGAAATATGTGTTCACAGTTTAGTTTGTATAAAAGGTGTTATTTAAAGGGATTTAAAACTTGATATTTCATAGTAAGATTAGGGAAATAAAATTAACCTAATTAAAAATATAAATAAAGGAAAAGTGAGACTTAATTTTATAAAGTAACAAAAATTATGATAATTTCATTTAAAAGTGTTTTCTGGTTGAGATTTTAATGTGATGTTCCAATGCTTTATAAAATTTCATGTTAAAGTGATTTATTATGATATTCAATGATAAGAAAATGGAGATGATAATTGTAGATTAAAGAAGATGAAGGTAGATGGTTAATTTAAAATTTTATCCGAAGGAGGAGGATATGTGCCCTTTTGTATGGGTCACCATGAATTGTTGTATCAATTTATTAAAAATTTTAAATTTAAGATATATTTAGCTATATGATGTTGATTTTATTATGATAATCTTTCAAAAAGTTTAATTAAAGTAATCTATGAATATTTGATATGTGAAATTGTGCTAATGTTTGAGAGAGACGTTTCAATAAAAAATGATAATATTATATGGTTGGGAAAACTGGCCATGATCAATACTGCATTAATAAGTTTTATAAATAAATGTTTAAAGCTAAAAGTTAAAAAGATAAGTTAAAATTAAATGCATATATTTATTGTTGATAAAGATTAATATTTAATAAGTGAATATAAATATTTTAATTATTAATAGTATATAATAGAAGATTAATATTTGATTTTAATAATATCGAATTATTATTTTAAAGTTGTTATAATATATTATTTATTTTAAAAATATTTATTTTTAAAATTAAATTGTTAGTTTATTTTTAGATAATTACAAGCGTTTGTATCTGTGTTGTAAAACAGATGATAGATAGACATATGTACACACATGCTTGTAAGTTTTTTTTAGTAAAGTTGCAAAACTGTTCTAAAATTCTATTATAAAATTTATAAATATTATATTGGCTATCACGAGATAAAAATAAAGATAATTAATGTGAAATATTAAATCTGATTTTTAAAATACTGTTTAAAAAAACGTAACGTATAAAAATAGACTTAGTTTGTTTAAAAAAATAGTCTTATAAAAGTTAAAAGTGAAATAAAGTAAAAAATATATTTTAAAAAAATGTTTAATGGATTTAAATAAATGATAAAGATCCATTTAAGAATTTAATAATGTAATAAATAATAAATATTAAATAAGTCATTATTTATTTTTAATTCTGTATTGTTGGTAAAATATGTAAATAGGCTAGCAAGGTGATTGTTTAATTTACCAATCAAGTGGGGAATGTATTCCGGTATAAAACCAAGGTTCAATTGTTCAGGGGGGATTATGATTATGATTTCTTTTAAGTGAAGTGTGCTATTAGATATAGCTAAGTAAAATTATAGACGCTCTCGTAATCGTTTTAAAATTATAAGAGAGTAGTTTTAAATAATTTATAAAAGTTTTACCGTTAAATATGCAGTGCTAATTTATTTATAATTCCCTATTGATCGTCTCTATCGAAGCTCAATTTACTATCAAATAATCATGAAAGCATCGTATAAGGATAAAATGTATTGGAGACTTTATACTAAAAATATAACAAACGCTGGATTAACTAGGAGAATTACTAGTTGGATAAAAGTAATATATTGGACATTATATGAATTTAAAAGTTGATTATAATTAATTTTTATAAACAAATATTTTAAAGAAAGATAAATACTTCTTTATGAAGAAAGTATTTTTAAATTACAAATTTAAGTATATATCTTGGTAAAGATATGGTAATTAATAATAATTGTAGAATTACTTGCCTTGTTAAGTCTTTGTGGTTTAAAAGACTAGATTTCGATAGTTTTAAAAGGCAAATAAATCGGAAGTTTAATTGGTAAAGAAATACCTGTAAATAAAATATTATATAGTAAAGTCTGGACGCTGGTCGTACAGAAGAATTTAGAAATTAATCTTACCTAAATATTTGTTAAAGAATGCGCAAATAAGTATACGTGGATATCCAAGTCAATTTATAATAATTAAATAAGAACATTATAAACTATTGACTAATCCTAGAAAGTAATAACTTTTAAATAATAATTTTTCTTTAAAGAAATGAATCCGGATCCTATAAACTATTTTAATTATTATTTTGTTTCTTATGGTGGAACTTATTTTATTTTATTTTTTTTAAAAAAAACGTTTTCATTTATTTCGTAAAAACTGTTTAAACACGTGATGTACCGGAAAAGGAAGTAATGTTGGTAAAAGTTTGTGCCTAGGAAAAAAAGAACAATTATGGGTGGAAAGAAGACACCGTTGGATTTTATGTAACATATTTTTGTTTTTCTTAACTAACATAGATATTTAATTATTTATTGATCTATTAAAGATAAGAGAGGTACATTTTTTTTTAAAAAAGTAACTAAATATTAATATAACACTTAATTTCATAAAGTTTATTTTTATATAATTATACAACACGTAATATTTTAAAGAATAATTGTTGAGTATAAATGTGAAATTATTTTGTAAAACTGTAATCCTGGAGGACATCGTGTGGCGGATTATAAATTGGAGTATCATTTATGGTAAAAATTATATAATAGTAATAATTTGATGTATTTTGCTTTGTTTTCTTTAGATCAACCAAATATTATTTGATTGTTGAATGAATGTATAAATATTTAAAGAATATACACGCATAATATTAGTAATAACAGTTTTATTTTAATATGCATACTTTAAATTTATGATATAAATTTATTATAACGTAATAAGAGAAATCCATAAATAATTATATGATTCTTTCGTGAATAAGTTTTAATGTTTTCTGTTACAATATTAGGAACTTGATTTATTATATTAGTATGAGTTATTTATATTACTTTTCAAGTTAGTAAGAGGTAAAAATATCTATATTTTATTTATTTTTATTAGATAAGTTAAATTAATTTTATATAGAAATTTATATTTTGTTTGAAGGGTTTATCGTATATCGATGATGAGGTATAAGATAGTTTGGATAGTCATTATTTTTTTTAAAAATTGGTAAGCTGTTACTGAAGTTAAATAAGGTCAAAATGATATTTGTAGATAGAATTTTATTAGGAAGGAATAGGAATTACGAGTAGAGAAGAGTAGTAGTTTAAATAGAAAAGAATCATAGAATTTATTTTAATATAATACTTTATAAAATTTGAAATTGTTGAATAATTTTAAATATTATTTTAAGAAAAGAACATATATGTATTGCATATTTTGGTAAGACATACAGTATGGAATTACATCAGAATGAAGTAAATAATTATATAATCAATAAATGTCATTATATTATAAAGTTATATCAGTCTATACATTAGTTGATATTTGATTAATGCTAATAGTAAATGTAATACATACTAGTACATTATAATAGAAATAGCAATAATACTTAAGTGAAGTAGCATTTTTTAATTGTTAAAGTTTGTTTATTTTACATATGCTACATAAGTGATATTTTACATAAAAGTCTTCTTTTGTACTAACTAATGACAAATGATATCTATTAAGATTTAAGTTCATAAACTTAATTAAATGTTACTGATAAAACATTTAAGAAATGTATGGATTATCTATTTATGTTTATGGAAATAGTAACAGTGTAAAAATCTTGTATTATTATTTTTCTTATTTTTTATTTTCTTTGGTTTCCACTTGTAATGTAAATAATGTACATAAGTTGTTTATTAAAGTTGATGTAAATAAATTTGTTTAAGTTGTTTTAAAAGTGTGTCGAATTCATTATTTTACACCACAGCATTTGACAACAGATAATTTGAATAAACATAATATTTGCACAATATGAATTTATTATTATTATTTTAAAAAGAAACACAGTATTTTCTTAATATAATTTATAGAAATTGATTGACATTAACATATAATATTATAATGGTCACAAGGTAATTATAATGCACAATATAAGAGTATAATATTATTTATTGCCACATATTATTAAATTATAAGATTTTAGTATAATTTTTAAATTAAGATACTATATGAAAATGAAAGACATGTAGATGATTCACTTATTTCCTTAATGATTAATAGTATAATAAAATAGATAAGATTAATTTATACACTAGAAATTATTATTGTTAGTTATTATTATTATGATAAGTTAGGTGTAGTTAGGTTTGATATTAAATCCCTTATCATGCCTATCTGCAAGAAATATTATTACTTTAAAATAATTAAAAGAACCTGAGATTATTTAATTATATTTCCTTAATAAAAGATTGAGATTTATTTATTATTATTATTGAAGTTAGTTAATTTTTATAAAAGACATAAGAGTGCTGTAGATGTAGTAATGAGATAATAAAGAGGTAATAGTATTCTTATGCCATTGAGATAGTGTCTTGGGAAGACATTAGCTCAATGTAAATTCAATTACCACTTGTAACTTCACTTCATAGTCTCATGATTTTAATAAATACTTATTTAATTAGTACATGATATTGAACTATATTAATTTTGGTAAGTTATAATGAATCTGATAAGATATAGTATTATAAAAATATATTAATGATAGTTATACATATTTTAGCCGAGCATAACGATTTAATTGAGCTAGTCATATTTTAAGTTATATTATATATCGGGAAGTGAGGGTACAATATATATATATATATATATATATATATATATATATATATATATATATATATATATATATATATATATATATATATATATATATATATATATATATATTCCAGTTTAATTATGTTATGGTCCCAATTAATTATGTTAACATTATTCTTATGAAAATTTGACCCTTGTTTGTCATGAATATGTTCATTATACTATTTGTCTGAAAACAATCAACCATGATGTATGAATATTCTGTTTAAATTTGGAGTTCTAAATAATTTAACAAAGGTATAAATAAATAATGCTTCTCACTAAGAATATATAATTTTATTTATGGAGAAGCATACATTTATCATGACAACATTTCTCAAGTCAGTATCACTAGAGTCATCTTACCAATCTTTAGAGAACATTCATTTTCTTACATTATTGCCACTTTATTTGTTAGATAAAAAAGTTTATCATTATCCAGTTTCCACACTTATATGATAATTATATACACACATATTTATGTGTCACACAACTTATTAATTAAAGAAACACCAGTGTCCAACTGAGAATGCACTGGAATATTAACCAGTCAATTTAGTTAAGTCACCATGAGTCTGGTATACAGCATCAAAGTGCAGTTGGCTAAATATTATAAATATCATGAAATTGTCCCATTCTGTATGACACATAAATATACATGGGTGTTATTGATTTATTTACTTATATAAAAATAAATCAAACATTGACTCTTAAAAGGAGTAAAACTATATTATTAGTGAATCTTTGAACTCTGTTTAAAAATGATAAGTTAACTTTATTAATATTTTAACAACATCATCCTTAGTATAGACTTTCACCTTTTTTAAATGTCAGAGGTGGATTTATTTATCATATAATAACATGATAGTTGGATAAAAATTGTTTGTATTGATTTATCTAATAAATTAGCATTAATACCAGAAAGTGAGTATTATTTTTTAAGTTCATTAAAATGAATCATTTGTGGTTTGATTTGGGAATTGTTACTATGGTTTGTGCTTCAGAGTTAGTTTCTCTTTAAAAATAATTCTATTTATATTTTAGTCTATTTGCACCATCTATGTGAATCTTTACATGTTTTTAGAAAAAAATCCAATTTTATTTGTATATTTTAATATATTCTACAATTAATAACCCTGAAGTTAGTGTGATACACAAAATTTGAGTGGTATTTTCTCTTTTTCATGTGTTGCTGCTTTGAGCTATAATAGTTTAGCATGGGAAGTGAACTATTGATATTTAGATTCATAAATATTGAATTTAAGGTTTTGCTCTGTCAACTAGAGTATTCTGCAAAAATATTTGCCTAGTCAGTTAAAGCGTCTAAATTTTGTATTTAGGAATCTAAAAGTTGCAATTCAATTCTCATACAAACTATCACCAAATAACCACAGAAGCATCTGAAGAAGAGACAAGAAGAATAACATTTAGAGTACTGCAGTCTATATTCATAAGCACATTATTACTAACTGTTGAGTAAGTTTAGAAAAGTATACAATTTGAATTTTTCTAATAATATTTAAAATTAAACTAGATGATAGAATTGATTCAACCTACAATTACAAGTAAAATGCTGTCATCACAAACATTCAGAGAAACATTCTATGGAATTATAAAATTTGTTTTCCATATTGAATCTGTTATTATATTTGTGTGTATGGTATTACGTTTAAGATTGGTATTTTATCTCCCCCCCCCCATATAACTCAGAGTAATTTATTTACAAATGTATTTATCTTACAATTACTTATGTTAAATAAATGTATATATATTTTAACAATTTATTGAAAAACAATATTTTTACAATAATATATTCTTTTTTTTTTTTTTAAAAAAAAAGTAAAATGGTACTTATGACATTTTTTGTATTAACTTTAATATAAAAGAAAGTACTTATGGAATTATAACGAATCTTAAAATCTGTACTTATAATGAAATTCATTAAAATTAACAAAGCAATTAAGAGGAAGTAAGTATTAATCAATAATTTCAACAATCAGTTTGTAGCAGAAAACTTTATTTTTTTTTTTTTTTACCTATTTAGTCACACACGTTAATCAATTTTTTTTCAAAACTTTATAAACATCTTATTGCGAAACGATATTTTGCGATACGTAAGATTTATATAAAGATTAATGTATTACAAACATAAAAGTATGTTAACTTCTAAAATTTATTACGATTTGATTTTTTAAAATTATTATTAATTATGTAATTATGAAAATAGCAGAATTTAAAATCATTTAGTATTTCTTTACTGTTACAACTTCAGAAGGTAGATCTAATCCATAAGTTTAAATTGATATAACATTATTTAGATGTATGTCTGATGGTCAGTTTTAGGATCTCATGTTGTTGTGGTTGGACACTTACCTGAAATGTCTATTATTTGGATTTGAATTCAGGCTAACAAAATTTGAAATTTTTTTCTTATTTTAAACATTTAGTATTTTTCTATTAAGTAGGTATTCCATATCTAACCTAGTTAGTCCTCCATAAAAGGTATTCATCTTTTATGGAATCTTATTAGAGAGTTCTTAGCTTTACAGCACACTATTAAATAACTATTTTATTTTACTGGACAATTTTCAATGTATCCATTAGAAATCAAACTGAATTGTAGTTTTGAATTGTGCAACTATAATCAGTGCTTGGCATAACAGAACAATGGGAATTTATGGTTTTCATTATTATCCCTTATCTACTACATGACAAAAATAGAGTAATATCAACATTTTGTAAAGGAAGGTCATAATTATTATAAGGACAAAAGAAAGTAGTCTTTAAGGGAATCGGACAATATTTTCATTTGAAGCAGAATGATAATTTTTAATAACAATAATTAATTTGTTTTTACTTTGGAATCATTTTAAATTATTAAAGACTATTATTATATGCATCATATTTTTTTATAAATTACTACTAAAAACGTATGATTTATATTGGAATTATTTAAATCTATTACTTATTATAGCAATTTTTTTTTGTAATAATAAGGAATGATATACAGTGAACTCTTGAACTACCATATATACTATTATTATTATTATTTTTTCATTCATTATTTACTTTCTGTGGTTTTAAAATCAACACCATAGAAATCCATAATATTTCATTATGGATTCATCATTTTTGAACTAAAGTTTTTTACATCTGGCATTCATAAATCAAGGTTCAAGAATTATTATTTTATATTGATAATTTTTTAAAAAAATTTCAAATAATATGTAAATCTAATTAGAGATGTCAGTTTAACCTTCAACTTTTTCTCATTTACTTTTTTAAAACCAAACATTTATCTGTTTGACTGCAACTTTTGATTTTTTTAAAAGAAAATCTTATATTATAACTTAACTCTTCAACATTTTTTTCTCATCTCTAGCTATAGTTTTTCTTTTTCTTTTTATTTTCAACAGAAATTGTTTCACATTATAATTCATTAAAAACATATTTAATCTAAGTTTAAAGTATTAAAACTTCACAAATAATTTTAAAAAAAGTTAATAAATAGAAGGCAATAAACTAAATACATCCTTCTGTTAGTTACAAATGAAAAAAATTGACAGTACTGCAAAAAATTTTATGTGAAAACTTTAGTATTAACATAAAATTACACTGTAAACATTGCATAATTTTACAATAAATACATAAATAAACAAGTAAAAAAAAATAGATTGTAAATTCATTTAGTGATTTAGTCTTGTTTGAAGAGGCAGTATTTTTTTCTTTATGCTTCAATTTTTTACAATCATAAAACTTAATGATATTTATGGATAGAAAATGGAAGCAAAATTTGAATTTTTTATAACTGTAAATAATATTTGACATATTTTTTCATTTCATAATAAAAAAATAATAATTCTGCCATTCAGTATAAATCATGACATTGCATTTAATTCTAAATAAAATTTAAAAGTTTTAAAAATTAATTGCAGTACAAAATCTATCCAAAGAAAATAAATTGCAATATTTTTATTATTTATTATAAATTAATTAATTTTTATTATAAATTTATAACTAGATAAGATTTATTTCATAAAAGCAATCTTATAATATTTATTATAATTAATGTTATTTCACTGCATTTAAATATATGTAAATAGTATGATATTAAATTATATATATATATATTTAAAAACAGGTATAATTTATATACTTGGAGTTTAGATGTAGCATAGGAGATTTAAACACAGACTTTCAAGCTCCCTTTTATTCACTCTATCTCATACAATTGATACCCATGACCACACATATATGAAAAAAATTATGTCCACTATATGTATTTCATGCTGAACCAGCACTTAGTAGTTGGTCCAGATGATCATTTTCCCACACATATAAATAATCAGTACTCAGTTTATATTAAAATAGCAAATTTTAATCTTTTATGGACAGACTTCAATTTATTCCTCCCTTCAAGTTTTCAGCCAACTATAACATTCCATAATAAGATTTTTAATGGTATGTATGGCTGAAGAGTTGGAAGTTGGAATAGATTCAAATCTACCCATTAAAGTTAGAAAATTTGCTATCTTAATATAAACCAAGCACTAATTATTTATATGTGTGAGATGTAATGATTTGGAACAACTGATGAGTACTAGTTGAGGACAAAATATATTGGAGGTCATTTATTTTTTCACTTGTATGTGGTCAGAGTGGTTAGCTGAAGTGAGCTTTTAAGTCTGTGTTCAAATCTCTTATATATACACACACACACATTTTGTAAATGAATTTATACTAAATTAATATGAAATTGCAAAAAATATACATTTATAATTATATACAGAAAATCTTTCTTTGGCACACAATTTTATACATCTTTCAATGTTAAACATCTGTTTAACCATTAATATATTATTGCAAATAGTGACTTGTATTGTTTTATAATAAAAATATCAATATTAGTAAATAAAATAAAATGTGAATAAAAATGAAATTATGATACAGCTGTGTTACCTGAACACTGTACCAAGTCTTACAAAGCATATTTTAAAAATATCCACGTAGATTTAGTAAAAGTATAGCAAAATATATATAAATAAATGACTTTGAAGAAGATAGAAACAGGTGTTTAATGAATTGAGAACTAATTATGGGATTCAGCCTTATATAATTTTCCATTATAATTGACTAATTATTAGTCAAATTTATTGTTTTCTAAGGATATATGTTCATAAAATTATCATTGTTATTCTTAATATAATTTGTTTATATATATATATATATATATATATATATATAAATATATATTAAGAATAACAATAGTTTTTTAACTTGCATTTTTGTTTATCATATATATATATATTATTAACTTTGTATCTTATTTTATATATTTATTATTGTCATTCTTTTTCTTTTTTTTATAAAACAATATATATCATTCTGTACATAACAATATATTAACAATTAAAACAAATAGCATTTAACATTGAGAAGAACATAAAATTATGCCAAAAAGCATTTTCTGTAAAATTATATATATATTTGTAATTGCTGTTATATGTTAATATTTATATTATTTTATTATCAATTTATTAGAAAAAACATTATAATAGATTTTTTACTTCCATTTTTCATGATATTTTGCAAATAACAATGGTGAAATATTTTGAATGATAATATAAGAATTATATTTAAGGCTAATAGTTAAATTGTCCTTTATTTGTGAAGTTTTCCTTTCTATTTCTTTCTTTTTTTTTTACATATTTTATTCAGTTTGACATAAAATGAGAGATTGTGGTTTCATTATATCCTAAAATTTGAAAAGCATTACTAACACAATAAAAACTTGATTAATTTAAATTACTATATTTTAAAGTATTCAAAATATCAGCAACTAATTGCTCATATACTTGTTTATTTTTGACAATAAAAAATGAGCAATTAAATAATCTTGACTACTACTTTCCACTGTTTTCTATCCTACATACTGCAGAACTATTTTATATATAGTATCCATTGTATCAAAATTTATTGTATAAAGATGTCACACTAGGATTTAATCCATTGCAGAACATAGATGCTTCTATTAACTCCTCATAGCTATCAGCCAATGAATGTATATGTTTCATTGTGGATTTTTATTTATTTATTATTAGTAGATGATTGTCTGGATTGGCTATTGGTTCACTTATCCAAAAGTCAAATGTTAAACCTGTTGAAAAAAATTTAAGCTTTCTCTTTCTGGATTTGGATTCATATTAGAATCAAGATAGATAGTGCAGTATGCATGCACCAAAAAATCATTTTTTAATTTATTAAAAATATTTATTTAAAATTTCATCTGTCTGATTTAACAAAGAAATAAAGCCACAATCTCTAGATGTTAAGGTTCATGAATTGTAACTCAGCCTTTTGCTTTTAATGCTCAAGCTTTTATAAAATTCATGAACATTAAACTATTTGTTTGTGATTACTTTTATTGTCTATGATTTGATGCAATATTAAGGTGGCAGATTCTGGGACTCAACGTTTATGAATGATATCACTTCCAATATCCAAATTTTTTATGAACAAGTGAGCAATAAATTGTTTGATTACATTGTGTCCATTAATACAGTGGTTGAATATCAGACTCATATGCTCAAGATCCATAAATCATGATTCCAGTTTACCATTTATAAAGATTGGACTGCTTATGAATCCCCCCAAAATAATTTATTTGATAATTTTATTTTTTATTTAAAATATTTCTACATATTTATTTAGTGTATACATTTTTTGGTCACCTTAAGTATTAACAAAATATCATGAAGGAACTGGAATAGATTCCAACCAAGAGATAGAATCATTAAAACTTTATTAAGTTCTTAAATTCTGTCATTATAGCTATAGATTTGATAGTCATTAACCATGTAGCTTCTTGTGGTGTTTGCCTATATCTATATAAGTTTGTGATTGATCAATTCCTTTTATGAAGTAAGTAAGCATAGTGACTACATATTGTCCTGAATCTATTGATGAAATCCTAATCTTATCTAAGAAGATTGAATTTAACTGGCTTTACTGTTGGTTCCAAAGAAAATTGTTGAAGCCTTGTAAAGTGTCCATTTTTATGTTATAGCTCTTTCATTGTATATTCTTGATTGAAAATTTTTATATATTGATAAATGTTTCTATATTTAGTACAAGCTAACTAAATCATTTTTCCTTGAGAGATTTTTAAAATTTTATTTTCTGAATTACATTTTCTGATTTAGGCAGTTTTTTTTTTTAAAGATTTGCAAATGTTCAATAACGGATTAATGGATTTATTTACTAAAGAATAAAAAAATAATAATTTATTTTGTTGTCAATGTGAAGAATTTATTATAAAATTTGTAAAGAATTTTTGACACTTAATTTTATGAAGAATTACTTGTTCATCTTTCAAGGTTTAGTTTTGATAGCTAAGAATATTTTGTTTTTATTAATTTTACAATTAGAATAAAATAAATGTTTAATTGCTCTCTCTCTCTCTATATATATATATATATATATATATATATATATATATATATATATATATATATATATATATATATATATATCATATAATATATATATATATATATCAGCAATGTTTTATATTGTATTTTCCAATTTTATTGTTTTGTTAAACTATATTCAATTTATTTAATTTTAATTTATTTTTCTACAGAAAAGGCATTTTCTATTAAGTGAAAGGAAACTCAGATTCATCGTTAAAACTTCAAAGCAAACAAGCAGGGAAAAATATAATGTCCATGGCATTACTAATATGTATAATATACAGAGAAAACATTAAATATAACCTTAATGTATGCATTTTCAATGATTTTAAATTTAAAGATGTGCAAATTTCTGGATTGACAGAAAACATAAAATTGAAAAGGGTTTTTACATTAATACTTAATAATAACAGCAAATCTAATGGGTTTAGTGAATACCTTTTGGAATATGCACTATTAATGTATAATTTCTTATTTCATTTTTATTTTGATTATAATGATAGCCTTTGACAAGAGTGCTCAACATCAAAAATACATTAAGATTATATTTAATGTATATCTGGGTAATGAAACAATATTAACATTACTTTTAATTTATTATCATTCAGTGTTGGAGTTATCTTAATTTTTATTGTGTGATTATTCATTTAGTGAACAAACACGGAAGATTGCTAACCATCATATGATGAGTTCACTTATTTTTTATATTTTGAGTTTAAGAAAAAGAAACACAATGATCTCAGTTGCTTAAAAGTCCTTAAATGAAACAGTTGAGTTTCTTAAATGTAGTGTGAATATGCAGATGAATGATCTTTTTCTAGATATTCATAATTGTAATAGACAGAACTAAATTATTTTTTTTCCAGAAGGCTGCAAAGTTACCAGTTAATGTAATAGCTTATTTTTGATATTTTCAAAGAAATGAATAAATAAATTGTACAAAACTCTTTTTTAAGAATAAAGAAATAATTTTATTTATAGAATAAAATGTTTTTGCATGCACCATTTATCAGTGACTCATGATCTGAATTCATAAGTTGTTTAATTGAACATTATTTATTATGTAACAGAGTAAAAGTTGCTATAACATTGTTTTCTTAGATTGTGAGTTAATGTGCAATTGTTTTTGGTTTTGATTGTGTTGATAATTTTAGGAAAGAATCAAATTATAAAAAATAATTTTGTTTTTATGTTCATATAGTTTATTTCCATTATCATTCTAGTATTGTAAATACTTTTTAACCAAGATTTTAAATCTTTTAATACTTAAAAATGAGAAAAGTCACGTAAGGTGATAAGCTGAAAAGTTTAAATTTCTAGTTATCTATGTCAAGGCACTAATTTATCTTTCACATTTTCTTAGACTTCTTTTTTTTTTCTACAAAAAATATTCTGTTTCCTACATTACGCATGAGTAAATTAACAGAAATATGAATTCCTATTCAGCCACAAATGTGCCATATTTTATTAAAATATCTTATAATTTCTTCTGATTAGAAGACAGACCTCAGACAAATAACAAAATGAGGCCTATATTTAGCTTACATTTGTATTTCCTAGCTGATAAACATAAATAACTAATTATATAGCACATGAAAATGCATAAATCAGCTAATTTACCCCCCCCCCCAATTTTAAATCAATAAAAATAAAACAGAACCATATAATGAAATGTTACTTTTGGAAGTGGACAATCATGCATGATTTGGTAAAATTTATATTTGTACAAAATATATGAATATATATTTTTACAAACTATATATGTAAGCACAAATGTAAGATATTAAATGTGGTCAATTTCAAAAAATCATATCAAACACTATCTCTATTAAAATTTTTTAGGAAGGAACTTGATATATGATCTGAATCAAAGAAAGATGAAATCAGACAAAACTTGAAAAGTTGATATAATTGAATAACAGACAAGATAAAGGTTATTTGATTAAGTCATCTTAATCTGTAAGAAAATGTGAAAAGTATTGCCATAAAATTATTATTGCTTTATTGTAACTAAATGTTTAAGTAATTCAAGTATTGGGAAGATCCCCAACCTACTCTAGAGCCATCTTGAATATACAATGGATGCTAAATGGTAGAGTATTATAAAATCCCCCCACCCATCTCCAGACTAATGGGTTTTTGGTTTTGCCCTTGTGAGTGAAGAATAGAATTCAAAGATGAAAACAATGTATTTTATATATACAGAGTTCACCTTTTTTATACTATTTAAGCTAATCTCAAATTTGACTGACCTTTTAGGTTTTAAATTCAGGCTAAATCATTTGCATAATTATCTGGATTTGATGTCAGGTCAATTTCTCTTCATGTTTGAGACTATAGCTCTATAACAACTGTAGGCACTTTTTACCCTTTGTCCAAAGATTAATATCAACATCAACATTAGATGATCTCTCTTGTGCTTTAAAACAAAGTTATCTTCATTTTAATCTGGAGATATCTACTATAAGCCTGAATAACTAATGTAATTCAAATGATATATTGTTATATAGTTCTATTTCTAGACTGACTGTTTTAAGGCTTTATCAATGAAGATTTGGATTTCTGCACCTAATGTACATATATTGTGCAATTATTTAGCTTTCAATATATGACGTAAGTATGTTAAAGGGATTTATTACATCATAAAATACTGTGTATTAAGACAAATTATGACATAAGTTTAATATAAAACTTTAAAAAAAAGAAATTTTTTTTTCAGTTAACTGTTTGAAAAGTTAAAAATTAGAAGAAATATACAAGACCATGATTTTAAAAGTCTAATATTCTCATTAGCTGTTGAAGACCTAAATACTATTTTTCTTACATAGATATGCAAATATAAAATAAATTTATTGGGATTTCTCTATGGATTTTATAGAGAAATTTTAGCAATGATGTAACAAAGCAAAATACCAATTAGAAACAAGCATTACAATCTTATTTATTACCTACTAATTGTACATATCAGAGCAAATTTAAGCCTGACATAAATTCTGTTTTCAGTTTATTTTACAGTGTATAAATGTAGTATATCAAACATTAATTTTTTCTATGTGTGAAAACAGAAAATATAACAATTTCCTAAATATTTACACAATTAAACCTAATATTTTCACACAATGTTAATGACAATAAATAGAAATACTTTATAATTTTTATAGATAAAATTCAATCATGATTTAAACAAGTAAGTGTCAATTAGACACATGCATTTTAAACTGAAATTTTACCATCCAATAATATTTGTCTGAACCATTTAAAATCAAAATTGAATCCAGCTCTTAGATTATATAATGGTTAAAGATGCTTTTTGTGTGGTTGTTTATTTCATACAGATATATATATATATATAATATTTTTTTCACATATTCATTAGCATTTTTTCTTTATATTTGCATATTAAGTAAAGAGTTGATTGATCTAATTCTTGATCAAATAAACTTAGATTTGAAATGCCAACAATTAGAATAAAAGTTATTTTATTTTGATATGTATCTGAATTCAAGATGTAGAACTTGATGGAAAGTAAAAGGTTACAGGATACATTTTTGATTGAGAAAAATAATAATGATGATGATTATGTTTGGCACAGGGAAAACTCTCTATACATATTGCCACTCAGTGCAAGCCCAGAGTAATCAACAGTTAACAGTAAACATAAGAAATAGTGATCATGTGATGTTTATTGGCTTAAAACCAATCCAGCCTAATAGGATAGTGGTGGCTATGGTTATTAAAGAACCAAAGACACCAAAATGTATAAGTACTGAACTGAGTTCAGACCTGTATGACTATATAAACTGATGAGCTTGGATTGAAAATATTATAGTGTTTTCAATTTGTCTCATAGTTTTATAGTGAAGTAGAGGTAAAAGGTGGCTGCTGGAGGGTTGCATTAGATCCTAAGATCTAGCTGCTGTGCTCTCAGATCCAAGATTCCTCACTGACAAAGACCACAGGACAGAAATTAGTCTGGGGATATTGGATGAGTAGGCACTAGATGGGAATTTTATGACAAGCCTTCTGGCATCCATTGATTATTCTGGCTTGCACTGAGTGACAATATGTATAGAGAGTTTTGTCTGTTTTAATAACAGTTAAGAGCAAGCATAACAAATAATGATCATGTGATGTTTATTAAGTTTCATTGTAATGAATAATATTTCTGTAGTGTTAATTTTCACTAAATGACTAATACAAATTAAGTTTCTTTGTAATTTTCAATGTATGAACTCTTAATCACATGATTATGAGTCATCCTAGCTTCAATTAGTGGAAAAGTTATAATAAAAAAATGATTGGTTTATTACTTGGGAATTCATAAGAAATTAGAGCAGCAGAAGTTACATAATGAGCTATGATTCATGGAGCTTTGGAGTCTGGCAATCTATTCCATGTAATTTCTTTTAAACTGATGCCTAACTTTTTATTTAGATGCTTGGACATTATGTGATATTTTAAATAACTAACTATTTGGTAGTATTATCTTCTGGCAAGCATGTGAAAGATATAATACTATTAAGACATTTACTATAAAGAAAGAATAAGCCTTTTAAGAACTAATAACATGAAAACTGATCATTAGATTTTTTCCTCTTAAACAATACATTATTATTATAAAAACCAATGTTGTAACTTTTTTTTTTTTTTATCAAGATAAAGTTTATTAGGGTATTGGGAAAAGTTTAGTTATTAATGCCTTCTAATTGAAAAGCAAGTTAAGTCATACTTATCATAAAACTAATTATGGGTTTATCCTACATCAGTAATGAATGTTACATTATATTATATTCATTTTGTATTTATTTTTCTATAGTTTAATGCAGTTATATTTTCCAGACTAATCAAGATTAATCTGGGATCTAAACTTTTGATTAAAAATAACTAATAAATTAAAGGCAACACTAATACTACTTCATATATGGAAATATCATTGGAAGTAGTAACTATAACTTAATGCATTTTAGATGCTGATTTTTTTTTGTCAAAGGCAACCATTATAATGCTGCTATATATTTCCACTCCATTTTAATGAGATATAATAACTTGTAAAAACTATGACAAATCTATTAATGTTTTCTTTATGAAAGCAGTGTTAATATTGCCTTTAATTTAATTACATTTCAGTGATTGACATATTTTTAGAATAATCATTTATGAATCGTTGTTAGGTCACTGAATTGACTTTGTCTGTGACTTCGAAAAATTTCGTGGTTTCCCACGGTGGAAAAGCTAGAGAAACTGCAATATGAGGTTCTTTATTGAAGTGAATATAAAAATTTAGATTTTTTTTTAATATATATTTTTATTTATCAAAATGCAAATCTTACATTTGTATATATATATATAAAATGTTATAAATAAATAGTTTATTGCTTAGGAGTTCATAAGAAGTTTTATCACCGGAAATGCCGGAACAGAACCACCATCCATGATCTTGAATTTCAGTTTGCTCTCAATTACTGCACCAATTATACTGGGCAGATAGATGTATGTGTGCTTTTAATGAAATAATTTTTTAAAGAAAGTTTATTGCTTGGTAAATATATTTTTTATTGATCTTCAATAAAATAATTGATAAAAATTCTTGCTCTGTGATTTTTTTTTATATGCACATTTCATTTTTAGGAGATTGCTTTTGTAAGCCATATTATTTGAATTAGAAATTATTGATTCTTAATTTTGTGGAATGCTCTTTTGGCTTTATTTCTTTTTGCAACTTTTGATTCATTAAAAAAAAAAAAATCACGATTATTATTGTTTGAAATTCTTGTAAGAAGATCTTTTATTATTTCTTTCAAATGAGTTTTGTCTGCGATTTTTAAAGCGTGTAGAATAAAATTTGAAACTTTTTAAAATCCTTCAAGCATGCATATGCATATAAAGAAAATGTTTGTTTTACAAATATATATGTATATATTATATTCTTTTCTTCTGCTTGTAGAAATTTTGTTTGCCACTATTTTTTTTACATCTAAATATACTTTTTTTCCCTCATGTGTCACAGCATCAACCGGGAAGCGAACCCGCTAACGCGGGACAACTGCTTGTAAAGCAGCTGTTGATACATAATTTTACAAAAATGACAAGGCTCAATTTTTTTTTATTTAGCATATTCATCATTGATCTTCCAGATTAAAAGAATGCAGGGAATTCACATATGCTGATGATACTGCTTTGATTAAAAAAAAAAGGCGTCTTTTTCGGAAATAGAAAAGTCTCTCAATAAGAATATATAAAACTTTGAAATCATTTTTTAAAAATTGGGGTCATATTTCTAATTTAAAAAGACAGAATATTCAATTTTTTTATCTAAATCGTAGGAAATATCTTATGATCTGGATGTAACTTTTTGCAACAATAGATCAGAAAACAATTTTACCTTATACAATCTAATGTTATATTTAAAATATTTTCTAGGAATAATCTTCTTGAAAAGTTGGTTGATAGTGCTAGAATTTATATTGCAAGGATTTTATGCATAGTTTCCTTAGCATTTTTATTTTATTTTATTGATGAATACTATTCTCTCTGTTTGGAAGTAGAGTCCCACTCTAAATTTTTAAATACTCAATTATATATTACCATGAGAACTAATGCTTCATATAGTTTCACATATTCCTCCATCCAGTATTAGAAGATAAGTTGTCTTACAGAAAATGTATGAAAAGCTGTTAAAGTAAATTTGATTTGCTAATAACTCATCCAGATCCTCTTTCTGGATATTTAACCAAGAATATATAACCAAAGAATTGTTAAATAAGTAGTATTTTTTTTCAGATAGAATTAGTGAACCTAGCTAAATTTCACATTTAGGATGACCCATAATCATTGTGGTTATCTGCTTCATGAATGGAATTTAATAGCCACTGATGTATATAGATGTGTACTAACATAAACAATGAAACACATTGTCAATGACTGTTGAATGTATACCTACCAGTGGTAGAATTGGAGATGTTGTATGATTTTTTTATTATAAATTGCTAATTTATGATTCTTATCTCTAATTATGTTATTACTAATACAGTGTGTTTTATCAGTCTTTAATATCATATTTATAGTCTTATTATATGATAAATAGTAGGTATTAAAACTACTTTCTTATATTATTTTATATTATGCCTTAGAATCTAGCACATTATAGATATTATGTTGGGCAATTTTTATGATAGTTTATTTCTGTCAACATTGTAAGGATTAGTGATGTGATATTAACGATACAATTGCACTTGTAGATAAATGTGCACTTTTGATTATCCCATCATTTTTCCTATCTTATTTATTGGTGTTTAGATTGAAATGTTGAAGGTATATATATATTATGAATGTCTTTATTGGCTCTTATATCTTATTATGAATGTCTTTATTGGCTCTTGATCTTATCAAAGTAGTTTTGGAAATGGTAATGATGATATACTAATATCATGAATATTTGATGTGCAAAGAGTATGATAAAACATTCTTTGTCTTAACTTAAGTCATTATTTTGTGTATGCTGAGAGAATTATACATCTCCCCAAACTTAATGTTATTTTGTCGTTGACAATATTATTTGTCAAATACACTGCTGAAAGATTTTTATACTAATGTCACATTTAGAAAAATAGCTAGATTTTTAAACACAAGAGAGAACTTTATTTATTCATAAGTGATAAGTATTTTCATTAATGATTTTGAATTGATTACTAAAATATTGTTACAATTATTTTGGCTTTGATTATATTAATGCATAAAGTATTTATAATTATAATATTTTATATTATTAATAAAGTCTTCGTTTTATTTTTAATTTATGATTTTGTCTTCGTTATCATTATCTGCATAATCAGAAAATTCAAATCACATAAGTATAAAAATATTTGAGTAATAAATACATAATATTTTAAAGTCACTTCATTAAAATTCACATTGTATAGTATTGAAGTTGCATTAATAGTTAACATTATATTAGTTATATTATTTTAGTTATAAGAAAGCCTTAAGTGATCTATGAGTAAATTTATGAAAAAATTCTGAGACTAAGAAATTTACAATTTATTAATTGTTATTAAAGTTATTTACAAAAGAAGAATCATAAATAATAAAAATAAATTTATTCTGCTAGTTCTTTATTCTTTATTTGTTTTAAATAGTTTTATGGAATAATATTCATGAGATTATTGTAACTTATAAATATTAGTCAATACTAGTCTTATTGACATCTAAGAGTCTTATTATTAAAGTATATCTGGAACTGTTTTTTATGTAGTTTGCACAAAAATAATTTACTGTAAATGATGATGGTGATATTATTTGAATCTTAGATGTAAAGTAATTTAGATTTATATAAAAGTATTAAATGACATTCAAACTAAGTTTCAAGATAACAACTTTAAGTTCAAGAGTCTAAAGGGCAAGGCAACATCACATAAGGTTATAATACTTAAGAGGATGTAAGAAGTGGCCTAAGACAATTCAAATCTCTATCAATAGAATGATGAATCTGTGCTATTTATTGTCACATTATGGAAAAGAAAAAAAATAGCAAGAGATATTTTTGGATAGGTAATACAAAGATCTTTGATATTCAGAGATCTATTAAAAATAATTAAATGTTTATTTATTCCAGAGGTTCAAAATCTGGAAATGACTGATTGAGCTTCAGTTCAAGAACTTGTAGCTTTTAAGCCATCTCTATCCCACCTTGCTTAGTTTGGTGCAGTTGCAGATTAACAAACTTTGGACTTCAAGAACCTTGGTTTTTGGCTCAGCCATTTCTGGTACTACTTAATGTTTTTATGAACTCTCAAGCAATAAACTAATCAATTATGAAGCCCTACATGGTTTGGTGCAGTGGTAGAATAGTGTAGTCAGGGAACTCAATATCTATGGCTTATAGCCAAGCTATGCCATTTATGCTACTTGAACTTTTTATGAACTCCTTCCTGTTCAATAAACCATTCAATTATTTACTTTTAATATTGTAGTATAAGTTGTCTATATTGTATTTTTGAGAATTAATATTTTTTAACAAAAAGAATTAATATATAAACAATACCCACGATAATATAGAAATATGGCTGGAAGGGACTTGAGTCTTAAAATTAAATTTTATAAATATGCATCCATATTTATTCCAATTTTTATTCGTTTAAATAAATTTGAAATATATTGCATTTCATATTGTTTTTTTTAATGTTTTAAATTGAATTTTAAAATATTAATTTTGTTCTGCATGATTAGGTGCCCTGATAGAGTAGAAGATTTTGTAATTTGAGGTTATAGATCATGATTCTAAATCTCTCACTTTGATCTTCATATTTTTTATGAATTCTCCCTAATAATAAAGCATCTCATTATTTATTTATATACTCTTCTATTCTGCTGAAAACAAAAAAGAGCTAATTTTATTAATGGATAATAATTTGTAATAAAATTTTTGTTATTTTATCTAAATATTTTAATTTAACAAAAATGCCTTGCCTTGTTTAGAGCAGCAGTAGACTAGCAGACTCTGGAGCTCAAAATCCATGAATTGCAATCCAGCTCTGTGAAGTCTGCTGCTGGAACTTCTTAGGAACTAAGAAAATAAAATAACCCATCAGATCATTTATAACAAAAATTAATTAAATTTATCTCTTTTGTTATTGTTAGTATTAAAATTATATATGCAGTTTGGACTAACTAAACTTTTATATATATAAAGTTTTTTTCAAATTTTTTTAAAATCAATCAAATGATACTTGCTTTTAATTACATTTGAAATTAAGAACCCAAAGAGGCATGAAAATTTCATTTTCGTGGGCTTACTTGATGTACTAAATCATTTCAATTGCTTCTTGAGACAACTTTTGAAATTGAAACCTGAACCTTTGGTTAAGGGCTAAGATTTAAAGTAATTTGTTTTGTTAAGAAAGGAAGCCTGAGAAGTATCTATAATAGAAATTTGACACTTATATTGCAAATTTTACTTTTTATCACAGATTTAATTACAAATTATATATTAAAAGCATAAGCTACAGATGGAATTAGTTTATATCTGAATATATATTTTTTGTTGTTAAATATTTGATTATTATCAAATAATAATAAATAGCCACTCAAAAATGAATGTCATTTCAACTCCCCCCCCCCTTCCAAAAAAAAAAAAGGAGAGAAAGTTAAATATTTGATTATATTCAAATAATAATAATAAATAGCCATTTAAAAATGAATATGGCCATTCCAACTCCACACCCCCCAAAAAAAAGAAAGAGAGAGAGAGGGAGAGAGAGAGAGGAAGGGGGGGAGAGGGAGGGAGTGAGAGAGAGGGAGGAAGGGAGGGAGAGAGAGGGAGGGAGGGAGAGAGAAGGAGGGAGAGGGAGGGAGAGAGAGAGTGTTACTGTAAAAATGAGTTTTGCGATGACTGTATATATATCAATCTGTGAATAAATACGTCCACATATAGAACATCCTGGCTCAATTTCTGTTTATTTGATATTTTATGAAACTGTCTTTGAGTTTCTTTAACAGAAAACTTATCTTTCTGAAATACATTAACACCATATCTAATTCTAGTCTCCAATCTATTTTATTCTCTGTCATATCTTCCTAATGGAAGCAATTGATATTGAAGTTCTTTAGAATATCTTTGAGATAATTCTTATAATGTAGCTGGGGTCTACATCTCCTACAAAACATTTTTAAGTTCACTAAAAAAGATGCCTTTCATAGTTCATTTGCTTTACATATCCAATCTAATAAAGATGTGATTTTACAATAGTGGACTCAATTGTACCATATCCTGCAATTTTGAGAACATATTGTTTGGTTTTATTAATCTTGCCATTGGGTTTTAAAAATTTTACAGATTTTTCTAAATGAAACTTTTCTATTGTCTTTATATTGTACAAATATGGTGGCCATGTTTCACACCCATACAATAAATTTGATAAAGTAGCAGCTTTATATACAGCTAACCTAGTTGCAATAATTATTTTTCTTTGATGAAATACTCTATCTTTTAACTTATTAAAAACAGTAGCAGCGCATTGAAGCCTGTGTTGGATCTCAACATGTAAGTTGACAATCATCCAAGCTGAAACTTGCTGAAGATTTTTCATCTTTCATTAACTGATAATGTTTTTGTTAACATTAATTTAAAAACTGAGATGTTGTATTTAAATATTAAGAATATTCTGTAAATTTTCTTTTGAATTAGTAAGTATAACACAATCATCAGCATACTGTAAATCCAGAATCCAAGAAGTGGATCAATTCAAATTAAAAATTCCACCAACAAAACTGCATCATATCTTGATTCTTGTCTGATAAAGCTGCCTATAAACAATTACAAAGACCATTGTCATAAAAATTGAAAACAATGTAAAAGTTGTATAAGAAAATAAATTTTGATAGTCAATCAATTAATTTCAAACAACACCATAGATTCATCCTGTTAATTGAATCAAATGCCTTGAACAAATCAATAAAAGATTTTTCTTGCATTTGTCTCACAACAAAAATCATATCTATAGTACTTTTTGAGTCCTTAAAACTACATTGAGTATCTGGTAACAATTCATCTGTAGTGGATAGTAATGATATTCCATAACAATACCATAATATCATCTATTTACTTTATATTTTTAAATGTTGGAACAATTAATACATCCTTAATATTTCATGGATTCAGATATTCTTTAAAAAAATCCAATATTTTTGAAGCTAACACATCACTACCATATATTAAAACTTTTCCAGATATTTCATCAAGACCTACAAACTTTCCATTTTTAAAATTACAAAGATCTGTTTGACTTCATTAAGCTGGATATCTTTGTACATATCTAAATGCTCATGTGATATTGATATACCATTAAAAGTCATCATGTAAATTCTATCATATTATTTCCATCTGTTCAAAATATTATCATTATATAAGAGAGGATCATTGCTTGATTTAATAGGATTGTGATCCTATTTCTCAGATTCATACATTTGCTTTCAATCCATTAAAAAGATCTAGAATAACCATGATCGATATATATCAATCTTTGCAGTTTTAACCTACCAATCATTTTAAATCATTCTTATCAGTCATTGAACTTCTGCCTTCAGATCTTTATTTAATTTATGCAGTTCCACATTTAATCTATTATTTTGCTAAACAGAGAATGCCACATGTTTAGTTTTAATTAAATCACTAATAAAACCAGTCATCATTTTTTAGTGAATCTAAGAATAGATTTACTTCTATCAATTAATTCCATACTTTTTAATATGAAACTAGCGATTTTAGTGTTCAGTAGTTGTTGTAATGTACAGTAGATTCTTCTAAAGAATGAACATCAATTTTTTTGTGAATATGACTGGGATATCTATTTTTTTAATGCAACTATCTTAGTTTTTAATCTATGATCTACACAATAATGTGAGTGTTATTAAAATGTGAATTTCTCTTGTATTCTGATTTTTAACAATAATAATTTAGCCTATTAAATGTCATGGTTTTGAGGGTTTTCTGCCTAAACAACTATTTGTGATAGTCAGTCCATATGCTATGCATAAATATAATAATTATAGTGCATTTGCATATTTAACTTTTGATTTAATGTCTCATATTTGTACCAACACATTTGTTAAAGTTTGCAAGAACAAAAAAAAAAAAGATTTTTAATGGCATTGCTGTAATAATGCTATCCTTCAAAGAATAAAAGCTTTCCTCCTCTGAATTCTCTGAATCTAAGAGAGCATAGGAACTGTTAAAATGAACTCTAGTACTATTATGCAAAGCAAGTTTTAATATCATTAATCTTTCATTGATGCAATGAGGAATTACAATAGCAGTATATACTAAATTAGATTTTATAGTGAATCCAATACTATATAATATTTTTTTTCTCTGACTCACCTGTGTTTTCAAAAATACTTTTATCCATCCATCTGTTCTAATACATTTTCTTTCTCTGGAAAACCAGTTTCACTAAAAACAGCTATTTTCATCTTAAATCTTGACAGTTATTTAGCCACAAGTGCAGTCTTCTGTCCTGGTCTTGAAGAGATTGTGTCAAGTAAAGTTCACACATACCAGGTATCTGAACTTAGAAAAAAGATTGCATTTGTGATATTTACTTTTAATAATATCATTGCCAATTATTAGATGACTACTACTGATATTATTCTTTTTATTTTTATTATTTTTACTGCTGAAATGAGTAATCTGACAAGTAGACCATATAATCTAGGCTATTCATTTCTGTGGTAGGCAAAGTGATCCTTAAATAATGTTGCCTAAACATATAATTTTTGCCATTTGAAACTTTTGTTAAACTTAAATTGAGTTTCAAATAGACTCAATAGTGATTGCATTTCTTCAAGCAAAGATCATAATTAAGAACTGCCCATCTACTAAACCTACCTCATGATTGTTTTCTTTATTCTCAAGGAAGGAAATGTAGTTGCACAAACATATACTCCCATTGTCACAATTGTTATAACATCTTTGATAACATGAGAGAATCATAATGATCAGGCTTTGAAATAACTTATATGACTGAAGAAGAAAAAGAGGGAGATGGAAAAGATTGCTTGTATCAGAAACTCTACTTAGCTTTTGATGTGCTAGCATTTTATCTTACCATGCAGTAAGACCTCTTGCATATTCTATCCTACAAGACAGCAGCAGCTCTTGATCAGGCATTGTTTATTTGATGTTGATGCTTGGTTCATATCTAATCCATTATTCACCAACACTAAACCCAACATATTTAAATTTTTATACATTAAAAGAATAATGCCTTTTTTAAAAATAAAAAAATATATTATATCTTTATGTTAATTTATCAGTGAAAAACAGATAAAGTTTTTTAGAAAATAGGTTATCATAAACAATTTACAGTATTTAACTAATGAAAATAGTTTTGTCTTTTTATTTCCCCATTGTTTTTTTCCATAATTTATTCTTGCTTCCTATTATGAATGTTTGTAGGTTTTGGTATTATATATAAATAATAAAATAGTGAAATTCCAAAAAAATGGAATATATAAATTCTATTATAAAATAATGTGACAAAATTGCTCTGCATTGTTTTGGGGTAATAATAGCATGACAGATTCTGAAGATTGAGATCTATGGATTGCAGCCCAGCTTTGTCATTTTTGTGTAATTAAATTAAAAAAAAAACAAATTATTTATTTATATAAATTAATATCAAGCATTGGTGGCCAAGTGGTCAGCACAGTTGCCTTACAAGCAGTTGTCCCGGGTTCACAGGTTCACTTCTCTGCCAATGATTTGACATAGGGGAAACAAATTTATATCATAGAATAATGTGCTGTATGTGGCTAAGTGCAGTAAATATATCACAAACTTTGGAATTCAAGGTTAATGGATCAAAGCTTAGCTTTGGCATTTCTGGTATCAAATTTTTTTATAAATTCCTGAAAAATAAACCATCTAATTATTTTTATTTTATGAATCAAACAGATTTTGTCTATTTTTAGTGGAATTTTTGACAATATACAAATTAATAGAAAATTGATATAATGACAACTCATATCTATTATTATATTAGTTATATCAGTGTTCTTCAACCCTTGGTCCGTGGACCGGTGCCGGGCCGCAGAACTTTTTTACAGGTCCGCAGATAGACTGGCAGAATAATAAGAGTTTAAACTTTTAATTAATATAAACAATTTTTATTTATTTTTTCATCTCATTTTTATCCAATTTAAAAAAAAAGAAACAGAACGAAAACAAAATCTAATCAATCATACATAAATTAATTTGTTTTTCTAATTATCACAGATGTTTATGGGGGGGGGGGGGGTAGAATTAATTTTTTTATTACTTTTCTAAAAAAATTCAAAAGTAAAAAAAAAAGTTTTTTATTATACAAACTCCATACATATATATAACTGCATTTTGTATCCTTAACATTGTTGTTTTGATCAGTTGTAACAATTATGCTCATATAAGGATACGGAGTTTACAGCTTTAAGAAAATTTATCTATAGACTTCTGCCGGTTTGCAAAACCTTATCCTTATTTTTACCAGGCCGCAGGTGTGAAAAGGTTGAAGACCACTGAGTTATATTATAATTAAAAAAATACATGGTAACATTTAATTAAATAAATTTATTTTAGTGTTCCACTAATATTGATAAAAAATATATTATATATTCAGGTATATTAATGATTATATAAACTAAATCATTGGTTAGTTAAGTTGCTCAGGTGTTCAAGTAGAAGTGTCTAAATGAGCTTTGATCCAGTAATCATTAGTTCTTCAATCTGCCATTCTAGCTCTATGATAAACTAATCTGTCAATCTGCCATTTCACTAAATTATGCAAGACATTTAAGTTAATAATTAATAAGCATGTAATGTTTTGTCTTAATTGAAAAACAAAAATGAAATATTTTTATTTTTTTGTCAATTTATAATTATTTTTGTCTGGTGTTAATGCGATTATTATTATTTTTAAAATTTTTTAAATTATATTCATATTATTTCAATTTTTGTTTATTTTTTATTAATATTTGAGAAATGCATATTTTTAATATTCATTGATATAATATTCATTGTTATTTTTAATAAAATATTAGTTATAAATCTTTTATATAATAGAATCTTAATTAATCAAATTAAGTGGAATCATGAATTGTTTTGAAAATCAAATAGTTTAGATAGTTAAACATATATGAGAATATCCAGCATATACAAAGGAAGTGTAATTGCATGAAGTTATTCATTATAAACTATTGTAAAAGTAATTAATTTAAAAAAGGTGATATAACAGTTATTTATTTATATAGTGATATGTTTTTAATTTGTGATCATAATTAGAGATTACTCCACTGCACATGTCCTGGATAGATTTAAACATTTAATGAATAAATATTAAAAGAAAAACATTGCGTTTACATTTCAGTTGGAATATGTAAATACAAATATTTTGTCATATGAAACGTATTATTTGATGACATGACATAGTGATCATTAGCAGTCTGTGGTCATGATTTTGAAAAACAAGCAAGTTATTCATAATCACAATCCTTTCAAAAATGTCAGCCATTTTTTAAAAATGATGATACTATTTTGTTAAAATTATATAATAGATTGTTCAAACATAAGAGTATGTATTTCTCATAAGATAAAATATCAAGATTAATACTAAGAAAAAGAAAGAAAAAATATTTATTACATAATTTATATAAAAAAGAAAACATTTACTAAAATTGCTCTGGAGTAGATAAAAAAATTAATATATCAAAATGGTAGAGCTGCATTCATTCCCTTCATCTTTGGCTCCAGAATCTGTCACTATACCCTACATCAAACTTTTACAGGTCAAAAGAAAAACTTTGATGACATATAGTAATAAACTGCATCAAAAATAAATTATATTAGCTAAAATATAATTTACTTCTAAATAAAAAATATTAACTTAAAAATGAAGTTAAAAAAGAGAAGTTATAAATAAATATAATAAAAATATGCTAAACGTTTTCGAGGATCCATGCCTCATAATCATAGCTATCTTAAAAATACATAATAAAATATATACAAAGATATATAAAATTAGCACGTGTTACGTGGACCATTTCTTCGATATATCAAAGCAAGTGTCTTTTCTATTTATAGCATTAATATTTCCATTAATATGGAATGCTTCTTTTATTTTCCTCTTATGATCATTTGATTCAGTGCATAAAATTACAGGATTGGAAGGAATAAAATTGTGTCCAGATTTCATGGAATGCTCCAAAAATACAGAAGATATATTGTTGTTCTTCTGAACTCTCTTGTAAGTGTACATGTGTTGAGCAAGCCTAGTATTAACAGTAGCTTTAGTTTCACCATAATATACAGCAAGACATTTTTCTTGAGGACACGAAATGGAATAAATTACATGTGGGGTGAATGATCAATATGATCTTTTGAGTTGTTGATCAATCTATTAGAATTAGGAGGAGTTCTAAATCCAATTTTAAACTTATTGAATAATGCTTTAGTTAATTTGTTAGATATTTTGGAAATGTAAGAAATAGTAATTCTAGGAAGTTGAACATATGGTACAACACTATTTATTTTATTATGGAATTTAGAAATATAATTTTTAATAGACCAAAGTTTAAAACCTGCTTTCATCAAATCTTTAATAAAATTATTCAGATTTTCTTTTCTGTCTGCTTCATATTTACAAAGATGCAAATTTCTAAATAAAAAAATATTTAAACCAGCAAATTTATGTGATGCAGGTGAGTTAGATTTAGGGTGAATACAGCTTCTAGTTTCAAAAGGCTTAATTATCATCTTGTAATCTATACAGTTATTATTTCTTGATAATGAAAGGTCAAGATATTTGATTTCTTTATTATTATTTTCATATACAATGCTAAGTGATAAATTAGATAAACTTTGAAGTTTTTCTCATATATGTAAAATATTATCCATAGAGGAAATAATAAATATATCATCCACATACTGAATATATGTAAAATCAAGAGTGGAATTGTAATATTTCAGTATTATAGAGCTTTCAAATTTATTTAAATAGACATTAGATAAAATGCCACTGACAGGTAAGCCCATTGGCCATCCATCTTTCATAGTATACCACTTGTTTTCAAAGATTGTAAAAATGTGCAAATCAAGCCTAGAAAGAAAAGAAACGATAAATTTAACTCTATCAGAAGGGCAATATGTCCTCAAAAGTTTTTCATGCACTATTTGAATGGATAATTTTTTATTAATAGATCCATATAATTCTTTCACATCCATAGTAGCCATAGTGGATGTATTCATAAGTTGAATGTTTTTAATTTTAGAAATAAATTGGAAAGAAGAATTGATAGTATATAAACCAAAATTAATATATTCTATAAGTAATTGATTTACCAATTTGGTTGCTTCAAAATAATGTACTCCACCAAAATCCATCATCAATCTTAAAGGTTCACCAGGCTTATGTAATTTAGAATTGGCAAACATTCGGGGAGGTCTAGTAGAAGAAGGATAAATCTTATAATATTCAGATTTAGTAATATCTTTGTCTTTAAATTTTCGAAGCACAATAATGATAAATTTATCTCTATCTATTTTGATATTAAAGTTGTCGTCTTGTATTAGTTTTAATATCTTAATTTGATCATACATTTTATTTTTATAACCTATATTATTTGGCAAAACAAAACGGTTTCCTTTATCTTCCCTAAGGCAAGTAATATTGTGAGATATAAAATATTGTTTAGTTTTTAAAATATCTTTATCCCATACTTTACCTTCTATATTAGACAAATTTATATTTAATAATTTAGATAAATCTGAAATAATAGCATCTCTTTGTGGATTATTAATGAGGCTGACTTCAACATCTGCAATTAATTCAAGTTTAGGAGATCTCCAACTACCACCAACATATTTAGGTTCCAAAGATAAAAATTTTTTAATTTCATATGGTGGTGTAAACGATGTTTTATTAAAAAAAGAGTTAGTATTATTTATATAAAGATTTCTATTTTGCTTAAAAGCCAAAAATTTTATTTTATGTTCAAATTTTAATATATGAAATCTTTCAATTTTACCAAGTTTATCTTGAATCCATTGAGGAATCACACAGTTTGCAGTCATTCTATTCCATCTCAATGTTTGTTTTTTAAAAATAATTTTACGTTGATTTGCGATATATGATAAAAGCTGTTTCTGAAGTACGTACTTAATTTTAAAATAATTAAAAATTGTTTTATTAATTTTAATAATACAACAATTAGGTATAATATTATAATCTTTGCATTTATAAAAGAACGAGAGCCTTTGCTCAAAAATTTTCATAGAAATTCCGCAATTTAAGATCTGCTTTTCTTGACCTCTATTCATAATGTTATAAAATAAATTACTTCCCGTAAAATATAAATAAAAAATATTAACTTAAAAATGAAGTTAAAAAAGAGAAGTTATAAATAAATATAATAAAAATATGCTAAACGTTTTCGAGGATCCATGCCTCATAATCATAGCTTTCATAAAAATGCATAATAATATATCGAAGAAATGGTCCACGTAACACGTGCTAATTTTATATATCTTTGTATATATTTTATTATGTATTTTTATGAAAGCTATGATTATGAGGCATGGATCCTCGAAAACGTTTAGCATATTTTTATTATATTTATTTATAACTTCTCTTTTTTAACTTCATTTTTAAGTTAATATTTTTTATTTATATTTTACGGGAAGTAATTTATTTTATAATTTACTTCTCTAAGTTTTATTTAATAACTTTTTAATAATAAAATTATAAGGCAGCATGTTTTTTTTTACCATAAATATAAATGGTCTTAGTATAAAAAAGTTTTATTTATTATATATTATAATCACATTCAGCAATATGTTGCTTTAAAAAAATGTTGAAATGAGAATATATTGCATTATATGAAGTAAAATTTACACCAAGAGAGTATTGAAAACATTGAGCTCATTTAAAATTTATGTAAATATGAAGCTTTTCGTATAATAATGTTCCAGCAATGGAAAGTCAATTTATTTAATTTTAATGTAATATTTGCATAAAAAATAGAATTACACAGCAATATTTACCACAATGAACATGAATATTCCTGTCAATAATAGTTTAAAATTTTTATTATGACATAATTTTTAAAAAAGTTATCACTCAATAGATTGTATCACAAATAAATTAAAAACTGTATATTATGTGCGCTCAATACATTTTTTATTTGCTTTATTTCTATTTAAACAAGTTTATCTTTAATAATACTCTGCATTGATTTGTACACTGGAAGTGTGGTGAACTTTGTAGTTCAAGATCCATAGATCATTAACCAGTTCTGACACTTCTTATGAACTTCTTATGAACTCTGAAGCAATAAATCAACTGATTATTTTATGCTCTACTTAGTTTTATATTATGATATAATGGTGGACTCTGAAGTTTCTGGATTGTTCTCTAAGTCTATTACTTTTTGTTGCTTGAATTTCACCTGAACTTTCACAAATAAACTATTTTATAAATAGTGTCTTTAGTAATAGGAGATTAATATTACCTCTTTTTACTTGAAATTTCAATTTCTCAGCAAAAATAAAATAAAGAAATTTAAGTAGGTAATTATAAAACATGAATTTTATGATGCTTAAAGAGAACAAAGAATTAGAAAATGTATGTTGTGTTAATTCTTTTTTTAAGTTTATTTTCATTTTAAAGAATTGAATTGAAAGTGATATCAATAAAATGTTTAATATTATTGAGATATAAAATGCAACCATATTGTTATTATTAATAAACAATTTATACATTACATTTACATACAGTTTAGTAGTTTTAATTAATAATATGTTAATTTCAATTTCAATCTATTTTTTATACTAAAATATTCAATATAACCAGCTGCATTTAGCCTTGTAAAAGGCTGTGGTTTTTTTAATTGGTTCCTCTAACATTTTTTTTAAAGATTTAATGTAAATTAAAGAAAATATTTTAAATGTGAGAATTGATAGACTGTTATTACAGTATCATACAAAAGCTCCTGGCTTTTAGTCTGTCATTTTTGTATTAATTGGTTGCCTATTTTTTCAAAGATTTAATGCAAATTAAACAAAACAATTCAATATTATATAAATGAATTTTCAAATTTCAACAAGGCTAAATTAAAATTTACATTTTAAAATATATCTGTTATATTTTCCCACTTTACGACTTCAAATTTATATTTACTGGAGTGCCCTTTGAATTAATAGTTACTGTTTATTGATTACTAAGTATGTCATTCATCTGAAATGTATTAGGGGATTGACAGATCATAAAAGCATCGAGTGCCTTAACATTGAATTATGAATTGATGTTGATAGGTGGCTGGAAGGAATTCAAAAACCCTGGTCATTTTTGTTATTGTTTTTATTAATATAGTATTTGTAATATATTTTTTTAAATTGGTTGCTTTAATAATTTTTTTTAAAGATTTAATGTAAATATGTATTTTTAGAAACATTGCTAATTTATAAAAATTCATCAACATTGCTAAGTATGTCATTCATCTGAATTATATTAGGGGATTGGCAGACCATAAAAGCATGGAGCATCTTAATGTGAATTATGAATCTGCATTTGTGGCAGTTTCTGCAGTTGAATGGTTATCTATACTACAAAATATACTGTGTCTCTATAGTTAAGAGCACTCATGTTTTTTTTTTCCAGTATTTTTTATTTAATGGTGGAATTACTTCCTTTGCATAAATGTAGTAGTTCTGATGTCTTCAGACAAACATTCAATCACCAGTCAGAAAACAGAGAAAATACAGATTTTATATATAAGATTTTGAATCTGTGCTAGTGCATCAATTTTTTTATTATACAAAATTATTATATGTGATATTTTTTATAAAAAATGTTTTATTTATATTATGCTTTCACGAACTAATTGCCTTTTTTTATTCCAGCTAAAAATTTGCATCATAATAGAGCAGTTTAGGATTTATGGAGTATTTTATTATTAAATTATAAAAATTTTATAAATATGACAAGTGTTTATGTTTTAAAAAAATTAATGTCTAATAATTTTATAAAACTTATCTTATTTGTCATTTTCCTGTAAATGAAAGAATGATTGTTTTAATCTTTTTCTACCCTGTTTTAAATATTTGAAGGGCATCAAAAATTGAAGAAACTATTACTAATTATAAGTTTATTCTTTCCAGAGTATTTGCTAGCTTCAATATTTGTATTCTATCAATGGAAATATGAACTTTAATTAATAACAACTTGCTTTCCCTACAAAGTGGCCTCAATAATAATATAAAAATATTTTTTAATTTTAAAGAAGCATTTTAAACAAAAAAATTGTAATTTAAATTCAATAATTTGTAAACGTTTTTTAAAAAAATTATCACAGTTTTTGTAAGGATAAAGATATTAAATTGATCTCACATTGTACATTTTTGCAAGAAAATAAACAGAACCAAATGCATTAAGTGACATGTATATCCTCAGCGCATTAAAAATAGAAACTACACTTATTTTTGGTAAGGATTGCAATGACTTAAATAATCAATGCCTTGCTTGATTTAATTTTAAATAATCAACAACTTACTTTACTCTTATTAACTGAAATCTGTCAAAAAGTGATAGAGTAGAAAATAAAAGTAGAGATTGTCTCCCACTGTTGCGTTAATTAAATGTTTATTCACACAAAAACTAAAGTTTAAAAATAAATAAACTTTTAACACGAATGACATTTGTAAACTCATATATAAAAAATAAAAAACAACAATATGAATAAGAATATAATATAAAAGTATTCTATTGAATTTAAATTATAACAAATTTTTAAACACATTTGCGTTAAATAATAACTTAAACACATTCGGTAAGCTGTCATCAGTAGAAATAAAAAGTTGATCATATAATATCAGAATAAATTAATCTTGTTCAACTTATTTTATTGTAGTAAAATAAATATGAATTTGTATTAGGGAGGGGAGAAAACAAGTTTAACAAGAAAAATAAATGTTGCCCTCAAAAATAGATAATAGCAATTAAGATACTTCACAAAACTAGGTTGTAATCCATTAATCTTGAACTACAAAATCTACCATTCTACTACTACCCTAGGACATTAGTTAATTTATTCAGTTATAATTTTTTATTTATTTTAAATTAAATAACTACTTTTAATTATATTTAGATAAAAATTGAATTAACAATAGAATAGTTAAGAAAGAATATACTGTAATTTATCCAAGAGATTGACATTTAATTACTGTCATTGTCTAATGATTTTCTTTTCCCTTAAGCTCCAAGATGAAGTTGTAACCTCTTGGCTCACAAAGCAGTCATATTGAAAATTTAAAAAATTATGTTAAGCCACAAATTTTTATCATAACTTAAATTTGTATTATTCAAAAATGACATAATATATATTGTTTGAAACATAAAATACCAAAGAGTGTAATTAAGCTGAAAAAAATATAATCATTGATATTCAAAGTAATAAAAAAAAGAATAAAAGTCAATATTTCTAATAATTATTTTTATATTACTTCATACATTCAAAATTATCATGCATACATTTTAAAACTATAATTTTGTTAGTAGATTAGTTGCATGCATCATTAAATTTTTTTAAAAAAAAGGTATATAATAAAACTTACCTAAGGTAATCCATCACTTCAACACTTTGTAGAATAAAGATATTAGGACCTTTCATTTTTCCTAGTAGTCCTTCAAAATGTTTTTCCATACAGGGGTTTGCTATAAATATCTCATCCCTAATAACATCTCTTATAACAAGTAGTTAATATTGATCAATAATTAGGATAATTTGAATATTATAATAAAGAACTTCAATAAAATTTGTAATTTATTAAAAATTATTACTAAAATAGTCACTATATACAAAATAAAATAAAATTTGAATGAAATACTAAATTCATTATAGAGTTAGGCTTGAGGTACAAAAGTTAGTAGTTTAGAGTCAGTACAATGTAATATTAATTATCCTATCTTTATAGGATTTGAGGGCTCATATTCCTTCATGCTATTATGACCATAAATTTAGTAATAGCTTCATCAACTATAACCTCTTTTTGCATTTGATATTCAGCTCTGAAATTTACATTGTAGTAGTCTATAATCAGCCTAAGTTTATATACAGTCAAAATCTTTACTTTTATCATTTGCGTATTTTTATTATTATTAAAATGCAGACAAAACATTATAGAAAAGAATCTAAATCAGGTCATAATATTTGCAAAATATGTTTACCTTTGTCTCATAACAGAAGTCCAGATATTATCTAATTCATATACTGGACATCTGGACCCAAGCCCACAACATACCAAAAAATGCAGATAATTCACGATATAAATTTACACAATCACAAGCTAAGTTTTTCATATATTTTTTATCAAATATAAATTCAAATAATAATTTAAAAATATATTCAAATAATAATTATTCAAATAATAATTAAAAAATGTATAAAATTAAATATTTACCTCTGGAAAATTTCTATTCCCAATAATGTTCATTCATTATACATAGTGGTAAAATCTTGCATTTTTTTTGATGTAACTTTCAGGGCAAATCCAATTCCATTAAAAAGGAAAAAAAACTGAAAGACAAAAAAATTTAATTTACTTGATACACAAAAATTACCATAAAATTTTTATCGTAGAAAAATGAAACTTACCTTTTCTGAAACTAGAAAGAAAGATAGAAATGAAGATGTGAAAAGCACATGCATAGACTGCATAGATTTCCAGTAATTTTAAGCTGAAACCAGATGTTTATAATTTGAAAATTCACGTGCACATTATGCAGTATAGAGTTTTTAAAATAAAATGATTAATGTAGTATTTAAATTTTAAAATTTTATCATAAATCTTACTAAGTTTTTATTTCTACAATTACATTGTAATATATCTAAAATACAAGGAACTAAACCCTTTATATTGCTTTTGCAAATTAAAAATAAATCCTAGATATGATATAGAATAAAATAATGATTACATGATTATGATTATGTTATGATTATGTGATTATATTACAACTATTGTCATGTATTATATTGTTATTATATAAATATATTTTATTCTATATCAATTTATTGTAATATATGTATGTGACATTATTTAAAATATTGTTTCAGTTATTTGATACTTATTTTTTTTTATGTAGCCTGAACATGTTAAGTTAATGATGATAATTAATAGTCAAAAGTTTTAGCTTGCGAAGTGATGGAATGGGGGTACAAGTTTTGGACTTTGAGTTATTCAAAGTTATCCACTCTACCATTGCATTACACCATGCTAACAAATAAAATGTTATGTTAGAATACCAGACATAGCCATGGACTTTGAGTTACCATGATTGTTACTCTATTACCATACCAAAAGTCATATAATAATAAATAATAAAAACAATTAACGTGTTAGTTATTATGAAGATTTGTGATATTTGAGCACAAGAAGTTACAAATTATGTTTTGATCCAGGAATCTCTAGCTATTGAATCGATTATTTTATTTTTGCATCCAGACATATTATTGAAGGCAAGTAACATTAAGTCAAAATACATACTACAACAAAGTAAACATATTAGTTCATTGTATTTTGCTGTTGATGGTACTGTTGAATACAATTTTTTCTGGTATCTTATTATTTAGATATATATATATACTAAACTTTAATGAGCACTTTATATCATAATGATGCCTGACCTCTCTTATCATTTATATTTAAAGCCATAACAGCAATATAAAAATTTTGAACTTCTTGAAAATGTAAGTTCTTATTGTTGCCAGAACTACTTATAACATTATACAATCTTTTCTTAAGCTATAACTCTTATTTAAATTAAACCAAGTATTGATTTTTCAGTGTTGGCCATAATTTTTATAACTTACTGCCTCATTGGACAAACTTTTTGTAGAAAAGATAGATTTTCCTATTGTATTACTGATCTTATATATATAAATTAACACTCCAACACTGGTTTTTTGAGTAAATGAAATACTCTTAATCCAAAGCACAAAATAGTCTTTTGAAAGGATAAGCCTAGATCACCCTAACTTTTTATCTACATTTATTTATATAAGCAAATCTAAAACACTTTGGAATGAAAGAATGAAGATTGTAAATTGACCAAATTACTTATTTAAACTTATATTTGACCTTGTTTTATATTAATTTCATTAACATTGGCAAAATTTTCCAATTTACAGCTTAATATTAGATGAAATAATGAAATATGTAAATATAAAGTTTTTCCAGTGGTTAATATTATATAATAACTAGATTAAAAATTACCACAATGCAAAACACAAGATTGTTTTTTGAAAAGGTAAGAATGGATCATCTTATCTTTTTATTTAATTCATTTATATAGGCAAATGTAAAGCACTTTGGAATGAGAGCATAAAGATCTTAAATTGATCAAATTATTTATTTAAAGCTATATTTCAATTTGGTAAACTGTAAACCAGTATTGGAGTATTAATCTACTTATTACATAATATTACCCCCTGAAACTATTAACATTCTTCTTAACAACAACTTATTTTCAATACAACACAGAATTCTTTCAACAAAATAAAGTAGTTCTATATATTATGGTGAATCTTTAGCAAATAAATCCATGTGAATTGCCCAGCATGCATACTTGTACAACAGAGCCAAACAGAATAATGAATATGAATCAATCTTTGTCAATGATGAACTCACTATGGATCACACCTTCACTGCCAGCAATATGAGAACAATCTGTGCTGAAAGAGACAATGGAAAAAGAAAATATAAAGAAGCTTGAATGATGACAAAGTAGCCACATTCTCTTAACAGAAAGGATTAATCCATTATCAAAAAATGGGAACATTTAAATGCTGTACTTACATACTAAGCCTCATTTACATATTAAACTATGTCCATATATATATATAGGCATAGTTCTACCTGCTAAACTTTAAGCAGCACTATGATTCTGTCTTTGTGTATTGTAAATCTTTGAATTTCAATTTTTACCTTTTCATAATAATTGATTGTGATAAGTATATAAGAATTATACGGATATTTTAAAAAGAAGCAAGTAAATGGCAAACTCTATGCCATATGTCTAAACAATAAAGATGTAACCAGGTCATTGGGAAAATGCAATAGTAAGACTGATATTAAGAAAGATGAAAAAGATGTTAAAAATTGCAGATCAATTAGTCTTCTATCAGTTCTATACAAAATCTTTATAAAGATTATTACAATTCATCTATAGGAAATTTTGGATTCAAATCAGCCAAAAGAACAAGTTTGATTTTAAAATGGTTTTAACATAGAGGATCATATCTAAGTACTAAAGGAAATTACAGAAAGAATCAATAAGTATGTGTTACATTATGATTTCAATTTATAGATTATGAAAAGACATTTGAAGCATTTCCATACTGATTAAAGATTAGACTATCACTAAATAGACTTAAGATATTGTTACTGTATTCTGAAAAATATTTATCAAAATACAGAAGATTAATACTGAAGATTAACACTGATAGGCATATCATCCAGGATGATTTCATATGTTTAAAACCTCTTATAAGGTTTACAATAAATACTTTGATATTTAAAAGTAGTGGCTAGAGGAATAAAAATGCATAGAGATTATTTAAATATTTGCAGACGATTTGGTTGTTTTTACAAATAATTCTACAGAGTTTTAGGAAATGTTGCAAGAATTATCAAATGAAAGTAAAAAGTAAGAGTAAAAATAAGTACTAAAAGAATTAATATGTTCAATGGATTATCTCAGAAGATAATAAATTATTGATAATCATGAAGTAACAGGCATTAACAATTACACACATCTTGGTTAGATTTTTAATATAGATGGAAACGCAAAGAATGAAATGAATCATAGAATTAACCTTGGGATATTTTTATTAGAAATGACAATGTATTTGAAAAGAAAGGTTTCTTATAGATATTTTTTATTACTTCTTTCTTATGAATCTGAAATTTGGACACTAAACAAAAGAACAAAACAGAGATTTCAGAACATTTAATGAAGGATTTAGAAATATATGTTGGAGTGTTTGAAACCAAAATATTTGCATAAAAAACTAAGAAGATAACATTGACATTATTGAAAGTGTTAAAATACCAAAATGGAGCCAGATTGGATATATTGCTAAAAGTGTTGATAATAGATGGGCAATTGAAGTCATTAAATTACAAAATATTATGAGTCCAAGAAAGAGACCACATGTGAGATTAAATTGGGTGAAGTAAGTAAGTTTGTTGATCTGATATGGAGAAGAGAAGCTATGAATTGGAGAAAATATACTACATTCTGAGAGCTTTTTATTCTGCTATGGATTAGTAATGGTTGAAATGATAATGAACTGATTGTGCACAAACATTTCAATATGTCTTTGCCTATATTTTTGCATTTTTAAAAAAGTGTGTGTTTCTAATTTTAACTTGTTAATGTACTGTAATTTTAAAATTTTGTGCCAATATTTTAGTGTGAGTTTATATATGTGTTTGGGCATTCTCGCTTGCTCAAAAAAAAGAAATCATTTTTTTTTTTACAAGCACTCATAGAACTGCATAATCTTTTAATAAAATCTTATTTATCATATTCATATAAATTCCACAGTTCTTATAGACAAATTGTCTTTGATCGTTGGGCTGATCAATTAATATTTTTTCAGGTACTGTGAAATTATTAAAACTATTTAACATTAAATTTCAAAAGACGTGTTATGTTTATTGCATTGGTCTGTTACTACTATTGGATATATATGTTATTTATTCGTATATCTATTGGTCCGTGGTGATCAGTGCTCCGTCTGATCAAGATAAGATGGTGTCTAGACTAGTTCATTAGTTGAAGATAAGTTGAGATTTAAAAGATCACATTTTAAAAAAATAATTTTATATTAAAAACTAGTGAGTATCATTTATAATAATATACAGTACACGCATTTATAAAATGAAGTGAATAATCAAATGCGTTATTGTACTGGAATTCATATGAAGCTGAAGGAACCGAAATGATAGAGCTGGGTAGTATTCCATAGTTCTTGACCGCCAGAATCCGTCATTCAACTACTGCTTTGAATGAACACAAGGTAAAATATGCAAATAGTTTATTGTTCAGATGTTTATAAGAAGTTTGTGCACCGGAAATGATATAGTTGGACCGGCATCCAGGGATCATGAATTCCAGAATCTATTACTGTATCACTGCACAAAAAAAAAACAACAACACAGGGCATATATAAAATTTATAAAGCTTTAGAAAACATCGCTATCAAATATAAATTTAAAGTTTTCTTTTTGTAATGCACCAATGATTAGTAATTTTAAAATGCATATTAAAATTTAATTTTTTTTACCTCATTTTTAATTTATCAAAGACATTTTCTTTATGTTGGTGATTAATTTAAATGATTATTGATTATTGCTATTCTTTAAGAAAAAGGAAATGAAAGGCTGAATTGAAAATTAGTAGCTTTTAAAAAATTGATTAACACTATTATCACTAGTACTCTATTACTCTATTTAATAAAATAATAATTTAAAGATTATTGCGGCAGACAGCAAGCTTCTTTTTTTGTTTCTCACATCAGTAGTTGTTGGCTGCAGGTCCAGCTGTGACAATATTAGTTTAATCACACTATCTTATTTTAAACAAGAAAGTCAAATGAAATCTGTTAAAAAATATTTTTTTACTCGCGTTTTAAAATCAATATATATATATATTAAATATATTCTTATAATTTTATGTTTATCATATGTACTTTAATCACATGAATAAAAACATCTGAAAAAATTTAAGGATTCCTATGATACATTTTATAGCAAATGAGGATATTTCAATTGATCCAGATCAGAACTTATCAAGTCTTAAAAAGGGAAATGATCTCCAAGAACCAGAAAGTGCTAATTTGGAATAGAGGAGCCAACTGAAGAATGCTAATTCAAAATACATTTGAGTCAATTGAAAAATGAGATTTCAGCAAGAAATACATCTTGGGATATCTTTCTTCATATAGTTGAAGTATATGTGGTAAAATGGAAAGTTATAAGTATATTTAAGTATTACACATGGAAAAAATAGGGAATGAAGTAATTACTCCATGTGGAAATATTTAAACCTATGTTTGAACTAAAATATGGTAATTTTTAGCCTAATAAATGAGTAGCAATAATCATATAGGAGAATTAAGGAATTAACAAAAAGTACTTCTGCACATTGGGAGACTATAGAATAATTATATATATATATATATATATATATATATATATATATATATATATACATATACATACATACAGAGAGAGAGAGAGAGAGAGATAAATTATAACTTTTTGGGATATATATGTAAGGCTTTATATAACATTAATACTAAAAAGAAAAAAGAAGATAGAATTGATAATTCCTCTTTTAATAGAGTAATTTTGCCTTACATTAGGGGGGTTACTGATAAAATCAGTAGAAGACTATCTTGTTTTAATATAAAGACCACTTTTTCTACTGGCAAAAAAAAAGGTGATTTTTTGTATAAACCTAAAGACAGAATACTTTTGGAAAACCAAGGAGTTTATGAAATTCCGTGTTTCCAGTGCTCAAGAGGCTACGTGGGTCAGTCTAATAGACAAATTAATGTCAGAATTAAGGAACATAAAAATGCTTTTCAACAAAAAATTAGCACATCAGTTTTTACTTCCCATTATTTAGAAACTGGTCACAAACCTAATTTTGACAATACAAAAATACTTGCTAATTTGGAAAGATATGATTTAAGAACCATGAGAGAGTCAATTGAAATATTAAAGAGACCTACTGGTTTAAATAGAACTGATGAAGCACAACGTATTCCAGCTATGTGGAAACCTCTCTTTTTATCCAATATTAACTTAAAAGTAACAGGTAAAAATACTGAGGAAAATAAACATTTTGATAAGCCTCATATTGTGAATGCTGAACTGGAATCTCATTTCTCATCTCGCACACTGTCACATTATTTGTTAAGATCTAACGGTTTTTCTTTCAAAAGTTAACCTTGAAAATGGCGGTTGCTATTCCGTCGAAATATCGGTGCTCAATGGAAAATAATACACGGTATATCCCAAAAAGTTATAATTTATCTACATCATATAACTGTGAAAACATTAAGTATAACATTATTAATCTCTATGGAGAGAAAATATTTTTTCGATTAAGAACTTTCGAAAAATCTTGCGTAAAGAAAGAAAAGTTGTTGTGCGACCTTACTTTTTTAATTCGTTGTAGAGATAATGAGGTTGTTCCAAAATGCTGCAGATTAAAATTTCATTCAAAGTCTTTTAAAATAGGAAACATTCTATAGGCGGTGAATAGAAAAATTTTGATTTCTTTTATTCATGATATTAGAAAGAAGTTAAACTATATTGATTGTTTTTTACTGAGAGAACGGATAATGTTAAGCAATATTATACATCCCATTCTTTGGTCTATTTTTGATAAAATTGTTTATTTTCAATCTGTTAAGGGTTCGGAATTTAAAACTTTGAAACAAAAGAAGAAATTTGCTTTATTGATAAGTAGAAAGGAAAAACAATTTGCTAATACTCTGAGTGATTCATATGTAAAAAATTTATCCCATCGTAAACTTTCTTGTGATGAAATTTTTCTGTTGGAAAAAGGTTTTAATTATGCTTTGGCTCCTAAACATGTTCCAGTTGAAAATATTATATGCAATATAGAATCTTCCTTAAAAAATATAGACTTACACACAGCTGATCTTATTAGATTTGAAGTTTGTAATGTTTTAAAAAATATGAAACCACCAAAAAATAATTTATCTAAAGGAGAATTTATTGCACTTCAAAATTTAAAAAAAGATGATTCAATTGTTATTATTCCAGCAGGTAAGGGTAATTCTACTGTTGTTCTTGATCGTTTGGATTATAATAATAAAATTGTAGATTTATTAAATGAGGAACTTATAAAAAGATTATTAGAGATCCTCTGACATATTTAGAGAAAAAGACAAAATGTCTTATCAAACGTTCTAGTATAGATGAAAATATGAAAATTAAAATTTCTCCAAGAGAGGGTTCTTCATTATATCCTAAATTTTATGGTTTGCCTAAAATTCATAAACCTGAGATACCATTGCGACCTATTGTGTGTGCTATAGGCTCTCCCACACATGCTTTGGCTCGATATTTAGCCCAATACTTACAGCCATTGACAGACAAGATTCCTTCAAGAATTAAAAATTCAAGCCATTTTATTTCAATAATTAAAAACTTAAAACTAACTGGAACTGATTTATTGGTTAGTTTTGATATTTCTTCTATGTTTACTAATTTTCCTGTTGAAGAAGCATTAAATATAATAGCTCAGAACAATGATTTACCTGATTTTATTATTCCTTTAGCAAAACATTGCCTTGAAAATACATTTTTTGTTTATAATTCTCAACTGTTTAAACAAATTAAAGGACTTTCTATGGGATCCCCACTGTCACCTGTCATTGCTGATCTTTTCATGGACAATTTTGAAAGTCAAGTATTATGTGCAGCTACTAAAAAAACCTTCTATTTGGCTTAGATATGTGGATGATAGTTTTGTCATATGTCCTCATGGAATTGATTCTTTAAATTCTTTTTTTGCTTTTATAAATAATTGGCATCCAAATATTAAATTTACTATGGAAGTGGAAAATAACAGATCACTTTCTTTTCTGGATGTTTTAATTGCAGGAAAATGTGATGAAACATTGTCAATATCAGTTTACAGAAAATCCACTCATACAAACAGATATCTTGATTTTAATTCTCATCATCATCCTGCACAAATTTTTTCTGTAGCTAAAAATCTTTTCACTAGAGCTTATAATTTATCTGATAAAGAACATCTTTCTCAAGAAATAAAACTTACAAAAAGTATTCTGCTTTCTAATAATTATAATAAAAACATCATATATAAGGCTTTATATAACATTAATACTAAAAAGAAAAAAGAGGATAGAATTGATAATTCCTCTTTTAATAGAGTAATTTTGCCTTACATTAGGGGGGGGGGGTTACTAATAAAATCAGTAGAAGACTATCTTGTTTTAATATAAAGACCACTTTTTCTACTGGCAAAAAAATTGGTGATTTTTTGTATAAACCTAAAGACAGAATACCTTTGAAACACCAAGGAGTTTATGAAATTCCGTGTTTCCAGTGCTCAAGAGGCTACGTGGGTCAGTCTAATAGATGAATTAATGTCAGAATTAAGGAACATAAAAATGCTTTTCAACAAAAAATTAGCACATCAGTTTTTACATCCCATTATTTAGAAACTGGTCACAAACCTAATTTTGACAATACAAAAATACTTGCTAATTTGGAAAGATATGATTTAAGAACCATGAGAGAGTCAATTGAAATATTAAAGAGACCTACTGGTTTAAATAGAATTGATGAAGCACAACGTATTCCAGCTATGTGGAAACCTCTCTTTTTATCCAATATTAACTTAAAATTAACAGGTAAAAATACTGAGGAAAATAAACATTTTGATAAGCCTCATATTGTGAATGCTGAACTGGAATCTCATTTCTCATCTCGCACAAAGTCACGTTATTTGTTAAGATCTAATGATTTTCTTTCAAAAGTTAACCTTGAAAATGGCGGTTGCTATTCCATCGAAATATCAGTGCTCAACGGAAAATAATACACAATATATCCCAAAAAGATAATTTATTTACATCATATAACCGTGAAAACATTAAGTATAACAATATATATATATATATATATATATATATATATAACTATGACCATATATATATATATATATATATATATATATGGTCATAGTTATGGGTGCAGGAATTTTGGTATACTTATTTAAATTCTAATATATAAACATATATAGTGTATCTCATTGAAAGGCTATTGTTTTCTCTTCAATTGTCTCATGTATTATCTACAGTGACAGTTATTGTTATTGAACAAAAAGGTTAAGGCACTATTAAATATGGATCATGAAGTAAGACATGAAAGGTAACAACATTTCATATCTTTAAAGAAATCCATGATAAAATAACATGCTTAAATTAAATTTTGTTTAAATTGGGCAAAAATGCTTTTGAAATCATTTCAAATTATCACACTATTTATAACAGTCAATCTGTGATTTGCAAAAACATTGTCAAGACATTTTCAAGATTTTATGTGCCAGGAAGAGCATTGAAGATGAGCCATGGTCAAGAACATCAAAATCAACTGTAAATGATTGAAATGTGCAAAATGTTGTCAGAATTTAGAGGATTGATTATTGTATGCCTATCAGACTCATTGTAAAACTCATTGACATTCTTTGCAGTTTAATAGAAGATTTGAAAAAGCAGACACACCATCAAATATCCTTGCAAACATATACAAAGAAATGCAACAGTAGATCTAGAATTTGTGCCATACATCATTATAGATGATGGACATGACACTTATAATAAACTCCAACAACTAGAGTATGAAAGAGAAATCACCAGAAACATCCCTTCTTATATACTGTGAAATGCTAAAGAGTCAAGTCAAAATATTGCCCACGGCTTTTTTTCTGCTAAAGATATTATTCACTATGAATACATTTCCTGAAGGTCACATAGAAAATGCTAACAAATATTTGGTTGTTTGGAGTTGTTAGCCAAAGTTTATATACTACGAGCAAAGCTTTTTAGTCATTGTTGCATAATAAATAAGTCTAGCCCTCAATGCCAAAATTGTAAATGACTTTTTGATGAAAGAAAGCATTGTGGTGCTTTAGCATTTACCTTATTTTCCTCACTTAGCTCATGATGTCTTTTTTCTATTGCAAATGATTGCAGTGAAGGATTTCAGTGAATGCTTTCAATAATTTTTACAATTAGTTTCAGTCATATATTGAGATACAAGGAACCTATTTTGAATTCAATAATAAAATCAAAACATAAAAAATTCTTTGTATTTTATTTTATCAGTAACTTTTTTACTGGTCCCACATGTGGATATATATATATATATATATATATACAGACACACACCTGGGTCTCATTTTATGTGGTAGATAGGTTCCTCAGAAAATGTGCACAAAAGAAATTGCACAAAAATAGACTTAACTTACCTTGAGAAATGGGGATACAGACTAATTTTCCAAAAATCACATAAAAGCAAAGCATCAACATAAAATTATTTTAAAATTTGCATAAAAAATAAATAAAATATAATATGACTAATATAAAATTTCAAATTTGAAAAAAATTGATAGAAGACAAACTTTTTTTACTTTTTTTATTAACTACAGTATTTAATCTCATTCAAAACAATATATTTTTATGCGTAATTTACATTTTTTTCATACAAGTATGGTATTTTAATCATTATCGCTATTTGAGACATAAGATTCGTCATGATGTGATGTGATGTGAGGTATTGTAGATGTTCCTTAAACAAAGTCAAGAGGAAATACAACTAAAACATTTTCAAATTGCTGTTGATCCTTCACATTTCGCTAAGCAATCTAAAATTGAAATTTTTGTTTAGAAAGAAATTCATTTTCTTGGGTGTTTTTTTCTCTCCATTAGAGTAAACTAAAAGTTTAAAATAAAAATAAGAACTTAGACTTACAATAATAAAAAGACACAGACTCACCACTGTTGGGCAAAATTTAATTAAAACTAACGATTAAAAATTAAATTCTTATTTTTATCTTTAATTTTTTAATTTTCAATTCCATTTAAAAATCAACTTTCATCATTTCACATCACCTTAATTTCAGATCATGGTACATAATTTTTAAATTACTAATTATAATTAAAAATCAGATTTTAATTGTCAAATTTAATTGTGCCCTTGACTGTTACTCACCTTTTAAAAATAAACTTGTGGGCTAAATGATTAATTGATTATGTACTCTGTTTTTAAAAAGCAAAAATAGAATGTGATTTAAAATGAAAAAACAACAACATACATAGTATTTTTTATTTATAACATTTGAACAGATTTACATTATAGTCTTGTAAAATTTAATATGTGTATATTAAATGGGAAAATCCTGATGTTAAGTGAATTATGAACTTCTTTATTGCATAAAATCTATTACAGTACTATTATAAAGTGCTGAAAATATTGCAATTATTAGATGGAAGTCAAACTCTGATAATGTGCTATTACTTTAAATATGACATGAGTACACAAAATTTATAATATTTAAAGTAATAGCACATTATTGGAGCTCGATTTCTGATCTAATAATTTTTATCACATAAAAGAAAACCACATACAAAGATATTAAGAAGCAACATGAATCGCATAACTTCAAAATCGCATTAAATAAATCAGCATGAAATGAGACCTGGGTGTGTGTATGTATATATAAATTCATGTTACCTACTAAAAATATAGTATATGTAATGATACTAACAATCAGTGACAATATATTTTCCTGAAGATTTGTGATAATGGTATTCTAGTTGCATTTATATATTGGATTATTTTCATCATCTAATATTAAGTATTGAATGTCTTTAGAAAAAGTTAACTGTATATAAATATTCCAATTGCATTGAACTGTTAGGATAATAACCTGTGTGATAGTACTAATAGTGGAATGTAATTGGAATATTTAAATAAAATAAAATTTTTCTAAAGACATTCTATACTTAATATTAGATAATGAAAATAGTCTGATATATAAATACAAGTAATAATATATTTAATGAGAAGTACCTCAATTATTTATCCACATTAAGTTTAATTAATTATTAAATTAATAACAAACAAAACACAGTTTTCTATTTTAAAAATAGCCCTATTAATTTCAATATAGAAAACAAGTCACATGAAAATTCTTCTTTATAAATCTTCATTTATTATATGAACTATCATAAATTACAATAATATTCCAATGTTTTGACTATATTCTTTCATAGACTTTCTTAAGGAACAACTAAAACATATTATAATTTATGAGAGTTCATATAATACATCTAGATTCTTAAAGAAGAATTTGCATGTGACTTGTTTTATATATTTTATTGTGATTACAATTTAAGTAATTGAATGCACTTTTGTGTATATTACATATTATTACTGTGTATTTATATCATTATAATTTAAAATTGCTATATCTACTGTGTATATATGAGAGATAAGTGAGATGGAAATAGAATCAAATGCAATTCGCTAAAAAATTTGGGTGTACATTTCTCCTCCATTAGAAGAAAAAAACTGTTGTTAAAAATCATATAGAAACAGAGTTTTCATAGTAAAAATATGGTACTCTGTAAAAATATTAATATTTATTTTTTATTTAAAAATAAGCAAAATCAATAAAATTTACATTTTATGAAATAGTTAATGTGGGTTTATTTAATTCAGGAAAAATAGAACTTAATTTTGTAAGTAATTTTATAGTTTTTGTTAAAATATATCAATGTAACTTATATAGTTTTTATTTTTATTTTTTTTTAAAATTAAATGATATCCATATAATATAGGTAATGGAAGTGATGATTTTATGTAATGCATTAGACTGTGGGTGAAAGTTGGGGAAAACTTGAAATATTTGAATCTATCAGCATTTTTTTTTTGTCTTTGGGAAAAAAATAATGCAAAAGTATTGATAATGAACTTTTTGTTATTGCATTCTTTCTATCTTTCTTGTCTTTGGCAATAAATAATCTGCTTTAAAAAATAGAACTTCAAAATATTTGTCTATTCTAAGAAGTTTCACAAAAAATCAAAGTTTTTTATGATTTTATTTAATATTTTAAATTGAAAGAATTTTAAATCTTTTATGTATGTGTTTGGTGTTATTTTTTTAAATTTTATACAACTTGAGTGGACTGTTGGAATTTCAAAATTACCCTATATTTATTTTTTTGAAGCAGTATTAAAAACAAATATTTTACCCTAAGCTTTGCTAAAAGATGCACATGTGTGGAGTTAGCCCTGGGAAATTGGACACTGATGGCAACAGGGGCCTATGCTCCCCTAATATATATATATATATATATATATATATATATATATATATTGGTGTTATGGTGTAATAGGTGTGTATTTGCTTGCTATACCTATCTCTTCAATTTGAATTCTGTTGGCAGTTTTTTTAAGTTCTAATCAGCATTAATATATTTTTTCCCCAGGCTGAATCATAGTCAATCTAACTAAATATTTAATTATTTTGAGGTAAAGAAATTCTTGAAGAATTAGTATACCTGGTTATACTTTTTTTTCTGTTTCTATGAATTATATAGGGGAGAATTTACTCTGCAATGGCTTATTTCAAGTCTGCTTTATTTTTTCTGCATATTACACTTATATTAGATGATGGAAATTGTCCAATATAAAAATACAGCTAGAACACCATCTTCACAAACCTTCAGAAATACACTTATATATGTTTTGAAGACTATCAGTTTAGCATTTATTGAGTAATAAAAAGAGAGCTGACATTATGAAATGGGTAGAAGAGTTTTATCAAAATTATATAGTAATAAACTATAAGTACTTCCTACATCTATTATATCTTCTGAATTTCCCAGAATTTTAAATGAATAACTGCAACATGCAATTAAATTTAGGAAGAAGGGAAAAGTTCCAGGTAATGATGGAATTATAATTGCTATCCTAAAAAAAGCAGATGAAGAACAAGAATTTTTTTTGGCAAAGTTATATATAAATATCTAAATGATAAAGATGTAGCAAATGATAGGAAGAATGCAGTATTAATATTTAAAAAAGATGATAAAGAAGCTATTAGAAGTTACAGATGTATCAATCTTTTATCAGTTTTATACAAAATTTTTACCAAGATAATTACAACCCATCTACAAAGAACAATGGATTTCAACCAACCAAAAGAACAAGCTATTTTTAAAAGTGGTGTAGTACAGTAGATCATATCTAAGTATTGAGTGAGTTTATCGAATTGATCAATGAATATGAGTTGCCATTATTATTTCGGTTGGTAGATTATGAAAAGGCATTTGATTCTCTAAATATTTTTTCAGTGATTAAAGCATTGGATCATCAATGTATAGACCCAGGATATTGTCATATTCTGAGGAATATTTATAAAAATAAAACAACAACAATTAGATTACATAATGATACTAGGAAGATTAAAATTGAGAAGGGTGTAAGACAGGGTGACTTTATAATCTCCAAAACTTTTTACAGCAGTGCTGCAAGAAGTATTTTGTGGATTAATATGGGAAGATAAATGAGTAAAAGTAAATGGAGATTATTCAATTTATTTAGATTTTGCAGATGATGTAGTCGTTTTTGCAAATAATGCTTCAGAGCTTCAGGGAATGTTGCAAGTGTTATCAGATGAAAGTAAGAAAGTAGGAATAAAGGTAAGTGTTAAAAAGTCTAAAGTAATATTCAATTGATTTTCTCAAAGATGAAAATAAAAATTGATTGTGATGAGTTAGAAGAAGTTGACAACTACAAATACATTGGTCATATTATTACTACAGATTGTAACATAATGGATGAAATTAATTATAGAATTAAACTGGGTTGGCATGCTTCATGTTTGAAATGTATTTAATAAATGTGTTTTACCTGTTCTTACTTCTGAATCTGAGACTTGGGTACTTATTAGAAGAGCAACACAGAGACTCCAAACCATTCAAAGAAGTATAGAGAAGTGAATGTTAGTAGTAACAGGAAGAAATCAAAAACACAATACATGGGTAAAAAAACAAGCATGTGTTACTGACATCATTGAAAAAATTAAAAGACTGAAGTGAAGTCAGACATATTGCTAGAACAAATGATAGTAGATGGTCAATTAAAATCTTAAACTGGATTCCAAGAGATTGTAAAAAACCCAGAAAGAGACCACATTTGATACGGAGGCATGGAGTAAGGAAGAGTGCAAGGGTAATGTGATGAAGAAAGGCTAGAGATCAGAGAAGATGGATTGAGCTTGGAAACATCTTTATCCTACAGTGGATTGATATTTAACCACTGGATTACAAAACTTTCCAAACATTATTATGGTAGTTTTTTATTAAATTATTACTAAACATAAAATGCCTCCTCAGATTTTATAGAGATGGAAAATTTGATATGATATTATTCAAACTAAATCTTAAATGTAAGCACAACCTCTTTCAATATAGCTAAACATAAATTTCCCAAGATAGAGTTAATTTTTAATTATCATCTTAATTGATAAACTAATTGGAGTTAGAAAGTTTGTTTATGCAGTATTTACATATAGTTTGAAGTATTATATTTATTATATATATATATATATATATATATTATTTGGTTCATCCTTATATAATTAGTAATACTTTTGTATTGACCTTTTAACTGGATTGCAATTGCCATTAACTGAATAATGAATCTTAATTTAAAAATTAATGTAGAGATAGAGCAAGCATTTATACTTATACAAGTTTGAAGAGTCGCCCAATAAAAAAACAATAATAATAAAAATATGAAAGTTAAGGGAGGGGATATACATGTGAACATATAAAAGTCAACAGACATAATGATTAATAGCCATAAAAATTTTTTTCAAATGGAAAGTAATTTGCATATAGAATAAAATTTTGGGGGAGAGGGATAAAAGCATATTAATCAGAATACCTGTTGATTTTTAAAATGATTTTCTAATCTCAATCTCATTTCTCCTAAACTTTCATATTTTAAGAATTTATATTTTTAATTTATATGTGAGTGATTGCAAATGCCTCTATAGTGGTTTTCAGAATAACATTCATCAATCAATTTATGGCATGTGAGATTCAGCTGAAATGTTGGCACAATATTAGTATTACTTATATGTGAATGATTTTTAAAAAAATCTTTTAATCTCTATAATTGGTTTATCATAAAATAATATGTAAGATCTATATTTAACTTCACAACATTAACACAACAACATTTCTGATTTTTATATTTATTCAGATGGTCCAACATAATAAATATTAATAGATGATTTATCTGACTATCTACTAATATCCTTTAAAATACATTTAGGATGTAAAACAATTCTTGAATTTTCCATGATAAAACCATGCCTAAGGGTTGAAGACCTCCATCCTTCTTTATTAGTATACCACAAAAAATGATGAGAATGAAGTATCATTTATTTTATGATGACAGTGTCTTTGTTGCTGCCTATCATATAACAATCTCATATTGAAATTAATTACAAAAGATAATACTATGTCTCTCAGTTTTAATCATCTTTTTTAAATTAATAAAAAAAAATTCTTAAACTCTCTTATTATTTGGTCATTTTTTTAAGTTAATTGACAACATCTTTAAAATTATAATCTTGTCTTAAATATTGTCTGATGGAAAAGGATAATTTTTACCTACAATACTTTGTTCAAACTAACTTTCATATAAATTATCTCTCATGGCAGATCATGTTATTATACTGAAAATGCATGATATATATATTTAAATATCACATTTTTTCATGAAAGATGTTAATTTTTTTTTAATGAAGCATGTTAATTTTAGATCATTTTAACCTTTATAAAACATAAAGTACCATAGGTATCATCACTCAAATGTTTAAATATTTAATGCATAAAATGTATTATTCAATCATGTCATAAAGATTTTTTTATTAATCAGCTAAGTTGAAAGGTACTTATATTTGTTATCAATAATAATAAAAATGAAAATACACATGTAATTGAGTACATATTTGTACTAATTCTGCTTATAGTATTTAACTTTTTAATAGCCTGAAACGTGATCACGGTTGTCACCTTTAGATTGCTCTAACTCAGACAATTTTTTAGTTACATTGAAGAAAAAATACCCGTATTAAAGCTTAGAGCAAGGCCTATAAGATGCTGCCCTCTTTTGAATCATTTTACAAGTAAAAAAATCAATACTAGGAGGATTTTAAGTTGAACAAAAGAAGAAGGCCAGTTTTGATTGGTTGGATAATCTATTCCCAATCTATTCCTAATTCTTATTGGCTGATGATTCCGTTAAATATTTTTTCACCGCTAAAATGAAAATATATGTTTTGGAGTGTTTTTTTTATTATGTTTCGTACATATTATAAATAATTTTCATAAAATCTAATATTTCTAATAAAAATATAGTTATTTTACAAAAGTAGTAAGGTTTATTAAAAAATTGTATACTTTACACGATTGTAAATTGAAAAAGAAACCAGCCGTAGCAGCAATTTTTGACATCTTTTCAAGAGGTTAGATTGCTCCAAGCTGTTTATTTGATTTTCAAACAAAGATTAATGATTTAGAATATTTTTCTGGCATTATAATTTATTTTTGGTGTATTTTTTTTAATAATATGCTGAAAGTATAATTATTTTGAGAAAGACGTTAAGATTTTTCCTAAAAAATTCTTAAAAAATTCGTAACGTGAAATCTGGGAGGGATCTAAATGACATTTATAATGCTTCTAATTTTCTCGTAATGTTTTCTTTGATTTTTCCGCTTTTGAATATTTCTATAAAATACAAATAAACATATATTTTTGAAATAACTTTCATTTACTTTCTTAACATTACAAATAATTAATATCCTTTTTGAAAATGAAACTAAAATTAATATACATTAAAAGATGAAAATATTTGTATCAAAAAGTTTGTCACTTGACCAATTAAAAGTTTCAGAGTTTTACTTTGCTGGACCAATAACAAAAGTGTTTTATTTAAGTGTTAATATTTTGAATTTATTAACTAATATTTTCACTTTAAATAGTAGTGCTTCTAGATGACAGACATGTTTGCATTGATTTTTTATTAAATAAGAAATGTATAAATTACACATTTTCATCACTTTACAAATAAATTAATTGAATTTGTAATATACATTTACTAATGTTTAAAAATTATTGCTCATTTTTATTTTCATTAATTATACTATTGATGACTTGATTAATAATAATCAATCTCTTTATATTTATAAATCAATCAAAATATTTTTATGTTGAAATGCAGTAAAGAGCTTTATTTCAATACATTTTAATTGTTTTTTTAAAAAAATAATATCAATAGTGACTGACTTGAATTTTATTACTCCTTTTTAATAGGAAGTTTGAAATAAGGAATGTAAACTTCATTTAAAAATTTACTATGAAATTTTTTATTTACTTACTTTAATAAGTTGTATTCATATTTTAAAGATATTTTTAATTTTTACATGGGTGTTTGAAATCTAATTAAAAGGAAAGGCATTAATGATTACATTTTGATGTTGTCAATTTATTTATTACACAAATTTTTTATTTCTTTCAAATAGAATTTATATAGTAATATAATTTCAGAGTTTTCTTATAGAATACAGCCAAATTAAATTGATCTTTCAAAACATGATTATTATTTAGATTAGTTAAAAAACATATTACCTAATGTTCTGAGATGATTTTTAAATAGTTGAATTTAACTTACCTAGAATAATAGAGATTAATTATACTCTACTCAATTAATTTCTGGATCTCCCCCAATGCTTTTATTTCAAGTTAAATCTAAAAATTCTGATTGTGGTTGAAGAAACAATCATTTATTTCTTTTTAGTGCATAGTCAGTTAAAGCAACTAATATAAAAATTAACTATACCATTTTTAATTTTTTAGTATTGACACAGAAAATGAAAATGTAAATCTATGTTGTACTTTAAATTGATTGAATAGTTACAGTTGATATATATCAGTAGATATTTCTGCTATAAGTTAACATGTATATGCCTTACATATATCTTATTTAGTATGTGTACATAATAATACATGTGTATATATTAATTCTTATTAAGTGCTATGTCAGCATGTAATACTTATATAAGGCTAAAACCTTAGTACATGTGCTTTGAGTGCTTAATTTTAGCAAGAGAGACCTCTACAAATCATAATGCAAGATTCAATTTTATAAAGCTAAGAGGGTTCCTCTTAGCTTTATAAAGTCGAATCTTGCATTGTGATTTGTAGAGGTCTCTCTTGCTAAAATTAAACACTCAAGCTACATGTACTAAGGTTTTAGCCTTATACAAGCATTATGTGTATATATTGTAAATGAACTTCACTTAATAGAAATAATTTTATTTTAAATCAGCATATTATGTAAGTCATTAGATATTTCAGCAATAAGTTAATGTATATTATATACTCTTAATTTATATATTATATTTAGTATGTCTTTAATTTTTTTATTATTTTAAAATAATTGTTTTAAAAAATGATAAAGGAGAAAATTCATGATCATTGTTTTAAATAATTAATGCAGTTTTCTTTTTTAACTTTTCACAATTATTTTAAATAATGCAAATTTTATAGTTTAGTTTTTTAAAAACAATTGTTTTAATAAATAGAAACTTAGTTATTGATTTATTATTATACATATATATATATATATATAATTATGTACACATACTAGATATGATATAGCTGGGTTCAACCACTGTTACAAGGAAATTAAATAGCATCCACCAACCGTCCTTGATAATGTAATTCTTTAAATTGGCTTCAATATGTTTAAATATGGTGTATGAGGAGTGACGTATGTATATATGTAAGGGTGATAGATGTCGAAATCTTTTTTCTTTTTTAAAAAAAAGAAGGGAGAAAAAAATATAATTATTTGTTTCAGAATATTTTTAAAAATATATTATTAAAAAAAAATTGAGAAATACAGTTATACACAAATATATAGTTTTTTTTATTAATTGTTTCAAATGTACATTTTTTTCCTGATCATATCTTACTTTAATGGGGGTAACAAAAGGACTTTGCTATATATACCTGTAGGCAATTGTTTGTTATTTGAGAGATTACTTAACCACTTAAAATTCTGAGAAAACTCTAAGTGATTGTATGGTCAACAAAAATACTAAAGATAACAGAAAAAAAATGTTAAAAGCATTCCAGAAATAGAAATGCTAATAAACTTTTTTTTGAGAAATGAAAAAAGAAAAGAGAAATTAATTAATTAGAACATCTGAGCAGGAGAGAACAGGAGACATTTTGGAAAAGTGTTATTAAGATATATATATATCATATATGCATATATATTGTAAATATCGATAAGTCGATATTATATTTTTTTAAATTGTCATTTGTTATTAAAAAAAAAATCTCTTTAAGTTGATGTTTACATATGAAATATTTAAATTTTTCTTTTATGTTTATTAAATATAGTTATTATTTGAAGTTATTATTTTATTTATATATATTGATAGTACATCGTTATAAACATTTAATTATTGAAATAAATAAGGACATATAAATTATAGATTATAAAAAAATTATTTTATTTATAATGATTATTAAATGCAATAAATAATTATTTATGTATATTTTTAAAGATGTCAAATTTTCAATTTAATATTTTTTATATATATACTTGATATTTTATTTTTATTTTAATGTTAATTGTTTTAAAAAGAGAACATATATAACATGAGTTTTAAAATAGCATCTGCTGGCGCATGGAACAACAGCAACAACAATAAGGAAGCCATTATTATTATATATTATTATTGGAATAGATATAGAACAAACAACTGAAAAATAAAGATTTTATTGTACTTTATTTCTATAAAATTTACTATTCTTCAAAATACTGAAATAATATATATATCTTATGGTAAATACATAAATTATGGCAGGTTAATCAAGAATCGCAGCCAGGAGGCTGCATCATCACTTTCATTTATTCCAAGGCAATTTTCAATGGAACAACTAAATAAAAAAATTCAATGTATAAATTTCGTCGCGTCTGGAGTTGAAACTTGATATAGCTATCTTAAATGTATAATCGTCAATTTAATCATAATCTGGAAGTAATTGGAATTGACATGCTGGATTTAACATTTTAATTTGTTTATTTATTTTTTTTTAAAAAAAAAAGGAAATTTTAAAACGGATAAAATATGCATATATCTAAGGATTAACAATTTTCTTTAATATAATAATTTTTTCGCCTTTCGATAGAATGCATTCTAATAATAATAGTAAACGGATAAAAGAACTCATGGAATAAATTAACTTTTAAAAGGAAAATTATCTAAATGAACTTTAAAAGGTATTTAATAATTTTATATATGTATGAATAATATATAAATATATTTTTGAGATTGATATATTTTTTTTTATTTACTTTTATTTTTCATTATAAAATACAACGTTTTATAAGTGGTCAATTTAAGCATCTTGTTTTATAATAATATTAGACGTATAACAGATGTTCAGATAATTATCTTAAATAATTTAAAAATCTTAAAATGTAATTTATAGGTTGAAGTTATATATGAATTGTTATATTTATATTATAATGGTTAGGCAAAAATATGTCTTTATATATATTTAATCTATATATACTTATTACAAGTATATACATATAGTTATTCTTTGTATTTATATTTAAAACATCAATATTATTTAAAGTTGAACTATAACATAAAATAAAGGATGTACTATTTGTTTTTATAAATAATGCCTTTGTAATTATTTAAAAGAGCGATACTATATTATTCTTATTTTCTTTTAATGCCAAAGTTATTATGAAATTAATTGAATTTATAAATAATAAAAGATAATTTCATATTTCATTTATTATTTGGTTTGTAGGTCACTTACACATATTATTATTCATTTATATATTTAGAGGTACATAAATTTACATAGTTAGATGTGTATATTTGAATTTAGTAAAAGTCCTATTGTTTCTAATATATATATTTGATTAGTTAGTCACATCAACCTTAAAAATAAATTATAAAGATAGGTCTCATTGCTTTACATGATTTTAGATTTGTTTTATGTATAGCTAGCTGGAAGGGCATTTAAACAATTTATTTAAATATAACTGGAATAATTTTGTTTTTCTTCATTCTTTAATTTTAATGGAATACCTAATAGACGTTCCATTATATTTGGCTTGTCCAATTGTAAGCCACCATATAGTTTCCATTACATTTGGCTTGCCCAATCGTGGGCTGCCTCATATAGTTTCCATTACATTTGGCGCAACAACTAGGGCTCGAAATAAGCTAATTAGGGCTTGAAATACCCCACATACCTGAGAGATGTGTAGTATATATATTTATGTGAGATATATAGTTTAAAGAAAGAGAAGCATTTTTGTGTGTTTAATTTTTTTTTTATAAATGGAAATATTTTGGCCTTATGTTTAGATGGTGATGGTTACTGTTATTGTATTTTTTTTTAATGATGAAAGATAAATATAGTCATGAAGCAGTTTAATTTCAATTTAGGAATTATATTGATGGTGTTAAATTATAGCGTAATAATTTTGTCCATATTTGGAAAGTTTATGTTGTAGAAAATCTATAATTTTGAAGGTTGGATGGGATATTTGATTGTTGGAGTTTGGTTGGTTCTATTGTAAGTATTGATGTTGGATGGGGAATTTTTTTTGTCATTGTCTTAGGGATGTAGTGCATTCATGTCACTTGTGATTGATTAATCTCATTCATTGCTCCAACCCAAATTTTGATGTTTATTATTATTATTATTTATCATGAAGCAGTTAACAGTGGTCCTGCCATGATTTTATCTTTAAAACTCCAGAGAGAGTAAGGTATAATTATTTTGATGTATGTATAATATTTGCCTCTAAGTCTCCTAAAGATGAGCAAGGAAATATTTTATAAATAATAGCCCCTAAGACTTAAATATAAGCAGGGTAATGTAATAGTGTTTTCAGAAAATTATTATGGGTTGTAGTAAATTGGATAGAATGAAATGTGATAATCATCTAAGTGTTTATGAAACATTGTATGCTTTGGGAATAATGATTGAATTCTTTTATCTACATCAAAGTTGTAAAGTGCTAATCAATCTTTTGGTTGTCAGTATCTATCAGATCTTTGGAGGAATAGATAAGTATATAACTTAAATATATAACACCAAACTTAAGGACTAGATTAATTGATTATTGTTTGTAACAAATAATCTATTACATTGATTATTAATTAAGGTTTGAAAACAAGTATAGTAATATTATATTTTCATTATAAATGACTTTTAAACATGAAGTTCAATTAGTGAATGTTTGTTGATAATAAATTGCATTAGTACAATTTTATTAAAATATTTCGGGCACAAAAGTTAATAATTAGTGAAGTGGATATTTTTTTTTTATGTATATAAAATGGTATTAAGTTTTAAGGTCCAGAAAATTTATAGGTATCAATTTAAGTATTTTATATTTAACTACCATTATTTTGAATGAGAAAGTTGTCTCATTATATTATCAAATTAGTTATTTTTAAGGCATGTGAACATTTAGTTGTATTTTTAAATATTTCAAGGTTATATTGAATTTGATATGAAGTATCCACATTTTAATATGATATAAGTGTAGAATATTTATTATCATTAAATATAAATGAATGTTATTTAGTGATATCAGTTGTTACTCCCTTTCTATATATATTTTAGAAAAATTTGTTGATATTATGGTGATAGATGAAATTTTTTTTTTTGTTTTTAAGCCAAGAAGTTCATGAGTTCAAATAAGTAAAATTTAGATTGTCAGATAGCTATTATGTATTATAAGATTAAAAAAAGGCTTGTATTTTTTTTTTTTTAGTTAAATAATTGCTTGTTGGAATAATGATTGGAGATGGTGAGCCCTTGATCTGTGATAATTACTATATAGAAATAAATATATATATATCTTGGATTTTATTTTTTTTTGTATATAATATTATAGTTCTAGTAATAATGGATAACAGTAGTGAAATGTCAGTTAGTGGTAATTTTGATATGGGGAATTTTATAGAGAAATTGGAGGCTATGATGGAAACCAACTCTAATGAATTAAAAAATTTTAGAGCAGAATTAAAAGATCTTAGAGATGAGATGAACACAAATTCTAAGAAACTAGAATCTAACTTAAAAACAAATTCTGATGAACTTTCCCAGAAACTAGAAATTGGTTTAAAAACTAACTCTAATGAATTAAAAGATCTTAGAGCTGAAATGAAAATAAACTCTAATGAATTAAAAGAAGATCTTAGAGCAGAAATGAAAATCAATTCTAATGAATTAAAAGCTTTGGTAGATAATAGTGTTAGAAGAGTAGAAGTAAAATTTGATGAAAAGATAGAAAAATATAGAGAAGAGACAATGGTTGAAGCTAATTCTTTAAAAGCAAAAATTGAAGAAATAAATAATGAAATGAAGGAAGAAAATCAAGGAATTATGGCCAGATTAGAAGAGTCTAAGAAAGAACATGGGGAATTTGAGGAAAAGATTATTAATGATAATAAAGTATTATGGGATAAGTTCCAAGCATTGAAAATTGATAATGAATCTTCATTTAAAAACCTATATACGACTATCTCTGCTGAAGTTAAAATTGCTGTGGGATTGCAGCAAGAGGAACAGTTGATTGATATTAATAAATTACAAGATATAAATGAACGTATTAATGTAGTAAATGATGTTACTTCTAATCGTATACAAGAAATAGATGATAAAGAAAAAGATAAACCATTGATAGATTTAGTAAATGAAAAAAATTTTAAAAATGAAGAATTAAGTTGTGAAAGATTAAAGGACACTGTTGACAATTTAGAAATTGGACAGTTAGGTTTTCAATGGTTAGACATTAATGCTCTAGAGTTAGGAGAGATAAAAATGCATTATAATAAAATGAATGAAAGTGTTCAAACTTTAAAAGTTGAATTAAGTTCACCAGAAAAGATTAAAATTAACTCTCAAAAATTACTAGAAAGAACAGAATGTGTTTATCAAAGTCAATATCAAGAACAGTATCATGGTAATTTTGTGTGGTACAAAGAAAGCATATTTTTATATATATTAGAACATGAATATTTGAGTGATAATTTGTACCATTACTGCAATAGAAAAGACCTATTTTACAAGTATGCTAGTAGGACAAAGTTCGTAAGATATATCTTATTAAAATTTGAGAGAAATAAAAAAGTATTCAATTTAAATATTGGTAGAAAGATTATTGATAAAGAAAAAGAAATTGGCAAAGCCAAAATTAAACTCAAATTTGAGAAGTTTTTCGATATCTCATAATTCATTAGTTATCTGCAAAGACATTTTTTTTTTTCGGTGGATTAGAGGGTATTGTAAATATCGATAAGTCGATATTATATTTTTTTAAATTGTCATTTGTTATTAAAAAAAAAAATCTCTTTAAGTTGATGTTTACATATGAAATATTTAAATTTTTCTTTTATGTTTATTAAATATAGTTATTATTTGAAGTTATTATTTTATTTATATATATTGATAGTACATCGTTATAAACATTTAATTATTGAAATAAATAAGGACATATAAATTATAGATTATAAAAAAATTATTTTATTTATAATGATTATTAAATGCAATAAATAATTATTTATGTATATTTTTAAAGATGTCAAATTTTCAATTTAATATTTTTTATATATATACTTGATATTTTATTTTTATTTTAATGTTAATTGTTTTAAAAAGAGAACATATATAACATGAGTTTTAAAATAGCATCTGCTGGCGCATGGAACAACAGCAACAACAATAAGGAAGCCATTATTATTATATATTATTATTGGAATAGATATAGAACAAACAACTGAAAAATAAAGATTTTATTGTACTTTATTTCTATAAAATTTACTATTCTTCAAAATACTGAAATAATATATATATCTTATGGTAAATACATAAATTATGGCAGGTTAATCAAGAATCGCAGCCAGGAGGCTGCATCATCACTTTCATTTATTCCAAGGCAATTTTCAATGGAACAACTAAATAAAAAAATTCAATGTATAAATTTCGTCGCGTCTGGAGTTGAAACTTGATATAGCTATCTTAAATGTATAATCGTCAATTTAATCATAATCTGGAAGTAATTGGAATTGACATGCTGGATTTAACATTTTAATTTGTTTATTTATTTTTTTTTAAAAAAAAGGAAATTTTAAAACGGATAAAATATGCATATATCTAAGGATTAACAATTTTCTTTAATATAATAATTTTTTCGCCTTTCGATAGAATGCATTCTAATAATAAAAGTAAACGGATAAAAGAACTCATGGAATAAATTAACTTTTAAAAGGAAAATTATCTAAATGAACTTTAAAAGGTATTTAATAATTTTATATATGTATGAATAATATATAAATATATTTTTGAGATTGATATATTTTTTTTTTATTTACTTTTATTTTTCATTATAAAATACAACGTTTTATAAGTGGTCAATTTAAGCATCTTGTTTTATAATAATATTAGACGTATAATAGATGTTCAGATAATTATCTTAAATAATTTAAAAATCTTAAAATGTAATTTATAGGTTGAAGTTATATATGAATTGTTATATTTATATTATAATGGTTAGGCAAAAATATGTCTTTATATATATTTAATCTATATATACTTATTACAAGTATATACATATAGTTATTCTTTGTATTTATATTTAAAACATCAATATTATTTAAAGTTGAACTATAACATAAAATAAAGGATGTACTATTTGTTTTTATAAATAATGCCTTTGTAATTATTTAAAAGAGCGATACTATATTATTCTTATTTTCTTTTAATGCCAAAGTTATTATGAAATTAATTGAATTTATAAATAATAAAAGATAATTTCATATTTCATTTATTATTTGGTTTGTAGGTCACTTACACATATTATTATTCATTTATATATTTAGAGGTACATAAATTTACATAGTTAGATGTGTATATTTGAATTTAGTAAAAGTCCTATTGTTTCTAATATATATATTTGATTAGTTAGTCACATCAACCTTAAAAATAAATTATAAAGATAGGTCTCATTGCTTTACATGATTTTAGATTTGTTTTATGTATAGCTAGCTGGAAGGGCATTTAAACAATTTATTTAAATATAACTGGAATAATTTTGTTTTTCTTCATTCTTTAATTTTAATGGAATACCTAATAGACGTTCCATTATATTTGGCTTGTCCAATTGTAAGCCACCATATAGTTTCCATTACAATATATATGATATATTAAAATGCATGGCTATGCTTTCGTGGTTAGAAAGGACATTGAAATTATCTGAATTAACTGACTTGCAGAAGAAATGTGTTTTGAATCAACTTATCAAATTTTGACATTCATAATGTTGGGGTAAAACCAGATACGTGAAGGGCGATCACCACCCACTATGAGTATGGAGCTGTTCCTACCTACCATCTGCCAGTACAAGAAATTTGAGAATTTCACTGAGATGCTACACAAAATAACATAGAGTTAAAGGAAAAGGATTGAATCTAATATGACAAACAAGTTTCCATTGAAAGATTTGCTAACTGATGTCGTTATTTTTTGTCTCACTTCCAATTAATATTACAAAATGGACACTAGTGCCAGACTTCACCAATAGCAGATTTCTTTCTTCAATAAAATAAAACCTCAATTTTTTGTGGATTGTGAAGTCAGAACTACCTAAATGTACGTAACCGAATTTATCATTATCAAAACCCCGGGTTCCACAGGTAATATGATTTCCTTTATATTATATAAACTTAGAATTGCCTATCTTTACTCTCTGAATGATTATTTACAATTAAATTAATAATTTGATCTGTATCATATAACTATATATCTATATTATTTTTATTCCACTCAATATTTATGTGTTATTTAATAAATTTTTGTTGTTGTTGTTGTTTTGTTATATTTTGATATGAGAATTATGTCTTTTTTTCTTTGTCTCATGAATATATGTTTTTAATAAATTAATAATTACCTATAGATTTATTGTTTATGTTTGCCTATTTCTTTCCCTGCCAAAATATAATGCAAAACTATTTAAATACACCTGATATGAATAGGAAAGTATGTATTGCATAGGTTTTAAACTCAAAGCTTAAGGTTAAGAAATAAATTTGAGTGATTAACTAATGGAATAAATGTCCAAAGATAGGGAATTCAGTATAGCTAATTGCATATTATACATGAGCGGGTTTAAGAGATATAGAAAGAGGCAAGAGAGCATTCAAACACATGGATTTCTCCCACATACCTCCGTTCCTCTGATAGGTTTCCTCTCAACCCTGAAAGCAAGCTAGCTAGGGTCAGGCACCTCATTAGAGATAGTATAAGTAGGATCATTAAGAGTTATAGAGAAAGTATAATTTTTGCTGTACTAATGAGATTGGTGCTTGAGGTCAGTTACCATCTGACACTCATAAATATACTTTTTCTGTAAAAGTTTATTTATATATCTTACTAAAGAGATAATGACCACTAGACTTTAACTTAAATCATTAGATAAGTAATGCAAGATCTAGAAATTTGGTCTATAAAATTCCAAAAAATAATTGATTCATATTCGAATTCAATTCAGTAGACAATGACCAAATACTGTCTGCAGATGTTATGGTGACTAAACAGTCATAGTGTTATATTCATTATCCTGTGTAGTCCATTTATCCATTTTAAAGATCTACTTTTAACTAGCATTAAAATTGATATATGGGGTTGACTGTTAAAATACACCAAGTGTTTAAAATGATTAAAAATGTTATTAAATTGAAAGAAAAATATTTACACTGCCTTCTCATGATTAATATTTAAAAGAAATCAAAGTTTTTAGAATAATTGCTGACTGTGATATATGAAATTATTGAATATTTTTTATATTTTTCCACCCTCTGTTCCATATCTATTTGACATACTGAAAAGATGTATTTCAGTTGGATGAATTTAAATATATTAAGCCTTGATTTTAAAATGTCATTCTAATTTGAAAAAAGCTCAAAAATTAAAAAAAAAACAAACAACCTATTGTTCAACTTCAATAAAAGCATTTAAAAACAGAAATACTTTAGTTTTAAGCAAATTAGCAAATTAGGCTAATTTTACACTTCACTAAACTTTATTTTGTTATTTATATTATATAGAAGGCTCATCTATTTTGAATGCAAATAGAAAAGCTTAAAATCAATAATTTTTCTTTCTCTCTTCCATTTTGTTTTTTTTTTAAAGTATTTTTCTTTTCATATGTAAAAGATTCATTAGAAGATTCAAACTAATTTACTATAAAAGATTATATTAGCTATTGGGCTGTTTCATTTTCTGATTACATTTGTGAAATAAAAAAAATAAATTTATAAAAATTAGTCTTTTTTATTAATCGTAATTTTTTTTTAAAAATTTTGAATAATGCTAATTGAAATGATGGCTTGTCAAACAAGGTGTATGGAAATATATTGTGCTACATATTTTAAATAAAATGATAAGATATGCAATTAAAAATTAAAAAAAAAACAAGAAAGTTCAAGGAAATCATTAAAGATACTTATAGAAAATTAGTTGCAGAAATTTAATTATTAAAATCATGAATAACATGACATGACATTTTTTTAATACTTACTCATATGCTTTTAAAAGCAGTCCACTTTACATCTGGAACCATTTACTGTAAGCTTGAATTATTAATGCACAACAGATGGAGTAATGCTATAAAATGTTCTCCAGATTGATGGGTTTTGAGATTTTACCTCTGAATGTGATGATTAGGATTTAAAGAGTGAACTTATTCACTTATGCCTTTAGCAGTTTTACTCCTTTCTTTTATGTTATTCACTTTGAATTCTAGTATTCAGTTACAAAGACAAAAGCCAGAAATCAGTCAGCCTGGGTTTTGTAATTACTTAAGCTCACAATAGATCGATTTAGCATCAGATGAAGATAGCTGCTCTTGGAATTAGAAATTATAAAGCACAGCAAGAAAATACTATAGTGATACTAATATTTAAGAAAGCTAATACTGAAAATAATAAGATTTATATAGCTGTGTTAGTTTTATCTTTTATATGAGGTATTATTCAAGATTGTAACAAATCTTTTACAGAGAATTTTGTCAAAAAATGTAATTAAGCTGGATTAAAGCTTTTGTAGCACTCTAGATCCTAAAGCATTGATAAGAAACAGAAAAAAGACCTTTAGGTTGAAATGGTGCATTAGATTCTGAAAAAAAAATATAACTTTATAATAGTTTGGAGTATCATGATAAGATATAAAATATTATCAAACAGGTAGTCTCAATTAGATTTTCTGCAGATTAAAGGAAAATTAATGCATAGTAAGGATATCTAAATCAAAACCACCATACGACCCAATTTTCATAGTGCTTTTCATGAACAAAAGTTTGTTTGCATTACTCCAGAACTCCTTTCAATTTTAAGTTTGAGTAATCAATAGGTGCTTGATAATAATGCTTGTTAAATCTATATCCAGTGTTCTCTTATGCATATGCCCAGCCTAATATGATAGAGTGACTCAAGCTATGAAATATTTGCAGAAATTTTATAGCAGTTATTTCATGAATTTTAATAGGAATCAAAGAATATAAAGAGGTAGGAATTAGTTTAGCAATATATAATTTAAGGATATTTTTTGTCAGATATTATGATGCTTAATATATATCAAGTAAAAGCATATAAGGATTTAAAAAAAATACTAAAAGTATCCAAATGATGATTAGTGTTTTTTTTTAAAAAGTCAAGTGCAAAAAAATTGTTAGTAAATGAATTATAAGTTAATTTATAAATACCTGTGTTAATTATTAATATAGATAAAACATAATGAATGAAAATGATTATACTTTAGAGAAAAATCGTTTAAATTATTATATTCTACAAAGGGTATATGTTTGAATGAAAAGATTTTTTAATACAGTTTTTTTGGATGATCTTTATTTAAGAATCTTACTGAATTTAATAACTATAAAGAATTTGAAAGGTTAATACGTAGATTTTGATAATAAATACATTTTACTGCCATGTTTAATAGAATTGATGAGATTGATAAATGAATAATTTTCTAGAAGAAATGATTATAGATTAACAATTAAAATTTAAACTGGATTTAATGAGATTTCAAGACACACAGCAAGAGAAGACATTTGTGGTGAATTAATAATACAAAACTGTTTACTGCAGAAATAAAACTAATAAAAGAAACCACTAATCAGTAGCAAAGAATCCTTTATTAAATATGTACTGATTTGACAATGGTTGAAAAACTGTGACAAAATGAAAACGTTTTTGCTTTACTATATCATAGCTTTCTAGACTTTTTTTCTACAAACAAAAATAATATTTGAACTAAATTATTCAGATTTATTGAAAAATCAATAAAAAAGTTTAATAATCTAACAATATGTTATAAGACCTGATTTTTTAATTAACATTAAAATTTTAATGTCAGATATGATATTTTAATAAGAAACATTTTATAACAGATAACATTGTATTTAAAATTAAAAAAATAGTTTCAAGATTTTTTAAGTTTACTTTTAAAATTATTTTGTAGCTTCTTTTACTCAGACAATAATTATTACATTGGTCACTAAATTATATAGATAATATTTGAAATTTCACAGTTATAATGAATGAAATTATATTTGTCATGGATATATATGCAATTAAAACAAAACATTGGAATTTGATATATCAGCATATAAATAAATAAATTATATGTATATGTAGTTTCATGTGAAGTCATATTCTTAATACTTTATGTTATCATATCTATGAAATATGCTACTTTGATTTTTCTTTTCTTCCCAATCATAACCACATACAAACTAAAAACATGGTCAAAGCATAAATGCTTATTACAAATAACTTATTGCTCTGCAAACACTGATTTAAATTTATCTTCAATATCAATTGAATAATATAATTTTTTGTATATTTTAGGTTAATGAATTTCTTTTTTAGTGCCTTTTTGATTCAGCAATATAACTTAACCCACATTTATGCTTCATTTATCTGCAGCATGAACTTTATTGTTTTATCAAGAATATTTTTTTTCCATTAATAATTAACATATGAGCATTTGTTACTCCATTAAATATAATATTCAAATGTGATTAGAACAACTGATGTAAACATACCACACATTATTATTTATACATCTTAATGAAATCTATTTCCTTCTTCATTACTTTTCTTTCTTCATCTATATTAAATAAAGTAGTGTATTTAGAGTGTTTTTCTTTTTTATCCTACATTTGGTAATTCATCATCATGTTGGCCCAATTTCTATTTACTTAAAATTTAGAAAACTTTCTTTTAGTTTCCTCAGCAGAAAACTTGTCTCTGAAATACTTCCATAACTTATCTAATTGCAGTTCTCCAGTATATTCTATTGTAATTTCTCTCCAATGTATTCTATTATCTCCATATCTTCTCAATGGAAGCAATTGACATTGCACTTTTTTAGAATGCCATTGAGATACTTTTTATAATATAGATGGGGTCTATCTTTTGTATTTAAACTCATGTTCAAGTTTACCATAAAATATTTTTTTAGGTTGTCTTTTATTGTTCATTTATTTTATATGTCCAATCCATTAAAGGTATAATTTTACAATAGTGGATTCAATAGTATCCTATCCTTCAAACTGAAAAGCATATTGATTGGTTTTATAATCTTATGATTGCATTTTTAAAATTTTACAGAACATTGTTAAATAAAAATCTTCTAATGCTTTTATATCGCACCAAATGTCCAAGTTTTAGATCCATACAATAAATTAGTTAAAATAACATTATATACTCTTATCTTTTAACTTGTTAAAAGCAGTAGCAGCATAATTTCTTTTATAAAGGCAGCTATTCATATTAAAGTGTATGTGCTTTATCTTTTTAGTCTTGTCATTAAAAGTTGCCATCATATTTTTACAGTTTCCATTTTTCCTGAAAAGAATTAAAAAAAACTTTTTGATTTTATGTCATATAGAATTGGGAATCAATATAGATGTTATATGATATTAATATCATTTATGTACTTTATTACTTTTTACAATGCATTTTACAACACACTATTGATGGTTTCGATTGCCCCAGCAATCTTCTTCAGAACTTCTATTTTTATTTTCAAATAGTATATTGATAAATATATTTTGATCTAACTTTTTAGTTGAAATTTTTTATTGATATATACACTATAGGAATTTTTATCTTTGACTATATTTTTTGCAACACCATGTTAATTGATGTAAAAGTTTTTAGAAAATAGAAGCATTTGAATATCATGTAACACATACTAATAGTAACATACTTGCTCTAATTTAATTTTAGTTTATGTGATGTAAAATAGTTTCATTAATAATATTTTACTTGTTTTATTTAAGTCTAGTTTGTGAAATATTTGAGACATATAGATGAAGATGTGTTATTATTTATTAAGTTGCTTTTTTTAAAAAAAAAATCGAAATACATGAATTGTATTTCTTTTTAAATATTTATTTAAAATGGATTTTTTTTTGTAATAAAAAATAATCTTTATGTATATATTTTTTCAAATGCTAATTTCAAATGGGTTTGCAATATTTTAAATAAAATATGTAATAGATGCATACATAATTCTACAATAAATATTTAAAAACATGAAAACTTAATTTAAATATAAAATATAGGTTTTAGAAAATATGTTTTCAGTCTGAAAAGAAAAACAACTAATTATATATAGAATTCGGAAACAAAAGGGAATCTTTGAAACAGAAATCTGTAGCAGAATTTTTTTTGTCTATTTATTTTTATCTTCAAACATTTTTTTTTTTTAAAAAAAAAAGAGAATTTTTTTTTTTTTAAATTTTTTATTATTTATTATTCAAATTGATGAAGCAGTTGTATGTATTATAATCCATTTTCTATATTTTAATCATCACTATACAATTTATCCATTCAATGTACTATTTAATGTAAAAATATTATTTTTTAATCGAATTTCTTTAAATTAGATCAAATTAGAGATTTGAACCCAAACTTTCAAGCTTCATTTAGTCATCTACTCCAATACAACCGATATACATGACCACTCCATCATACATATACCATGCTGAAACAAGACACCAGTTGATCCAGATCAAATCTCAATTCAAATTCCCTCTAATTATATCTAGTTTAAGTATATATATATATATTCAAAAATTTACATATCAAGCTTGTATCCTGTCCATCCCTCTTATATGTATGTAAATGGATACAGTCCTATACATGAGGGGTCAGAGTGACTTCAGGTCAACATGGACATGGCAATAATATTAGCATCAGCATGGGATTTGAGTTTTCATCATCAGATTTTCAATGATATGGATGGCTGAAAAGTTGGAGGTTAGAGTGGATTGAAGCCTGTCCATTAAAGTATGAAGATTTGCTATCTTAATATAAACTGAGCATTGATTATATATATATGTGTGGGAGATGATAATCTGGACCAACTGATGAGTGCTGGTTTAGCATGAAATACATATATTGGTGATTATTTATCTTTTCTACATGTGTGTGGTCATGTGTATCAGTTGTATAGGATAGTGTGGATAGTTGAAGGATGCTTGAAAATCTGAGTTCAAACCCCTATACTTACAATTAAAGCTCCCAGGTTTGTGAAGAGTGCCTGGTTTTCAAATATTTACATATCAAGCTTGTATCCTGTCCATCCCTCTTATATGTATGTAAATGGATACGGTCCTATACATGAGGGGTCAGAGTGACTTCAGGTCAACATGGACATGGCAATAATATTAGCATCAGCATGGGATTTGAGTTTTCATCATCAGATTTTCAATGATATGGATGGCTGAAAAGTTGGAGGTTGGAGTGGATTGAAGCCTGTCCATTAAAGTATGAAGATTTGCTATCTTAATATAAACTGAGCATTGATTATATATATGTGTGGGAGATGATAATCTGGACCAACTGATGAGTGCTGGTTTAGCATGAAATACGTATATTGGTGATTATTTATCTTTTCTACATGTGTGTGGTCATGTGTATCAGTTGTATAGGATAGTGTGGATAGTTAAAGGATGCTTTAAAATCTCAGTTTAAACCCCTATACTTACAATTAAAGCTCCCAGGTTTATATATATATATATATCACAGATTCAGCCTGTATTCTGCCCATCCTTCTATATATTTAAATGGTCTTAACTCCTACATATTAGGGGTCAGAATGAATTAAGGTCAACGTGGATATGACAACAAAATTAGCAAACAAGGGTTTTGAACATGCAATTATTAGATTTTCAATGATATGGATGGCTGAAGAGTTGGGGAGTGGAGAAGATTGAAGCCAGTCCTTTAAAGTTTGAAGATTTTCTATCTCAATATAAACTGATCATTGATTATATACATGGGTGGGAGATAATGGTCCTGACCAATTTATGAGTGCTGGATCAGCATGAAATACATATATTGGAGATCATTTATTTTTTCACATGTACGTGATTATGTGCATTGGTATGGAGTGGGTAACTGACTAAAGAGAGCTTGAAAGTCTGAGTTCAACTGCTCTCTAATTATATTTAGCTTATATATACTGCACTTGTATTTAAATATTAGGTAAGAGCTCTAGAAATATTTTTGATGGTTTTTGTAATAATTAAAAATGACTAAGCAATATTCAGTTAGCTCAGTACAAGAAAAATATCTTCTCTACATATTTCACAAACAATGATGAAGAAAACTATTTTTCATGCTTTCTATTGCTTGGTAGTGCCTGTAAAGTTTATTGCAATGATAGACTGATGAAATCTGGAGCTAAGATACATAAGTCATGCTTCACTCTGTATCTGCAAATTGTCACAGTCATTATTTGAGGTCTGCTGTAGCTGATAAATATAATACTATAATAGAATTTTATCACATTTTTTATAGATAATTTACAATTACATTGTAATAAAGCAAAATATTTAAGAATAGGCATTATATAACTAGTATTATACCTGTTAGTAATATATAATATATATAAACAGTGAGGATTGCCAATTCCTCTACAAGCTTTATGATAAATGCTTAGCCAGAGCCAGCACTTAAAATATCTCTGTCAGGAACCCCTCCCCAAACCCCTGACCATGGTTTCGTGCTTTGGCACTCCTCAGAGAGGTCAGGGGTTTGGGGAGGGGTTCCTGACAGAGATATTTTAAGTGCTGGCTCTGGCTAAGCATTTATCATAAAGCTTGTAGAGGAATTGGCAATCCTCACTGTTTATAACTTACAAGCTTAAGAGATAGGGTCATGTGATCTATGAATTGATCTATGACTTTTATTTTGACTGTTAGTAATAGTATTTGTCCGAACAAACTTGCAATGCCTAATTCATTTGGTACTTTGTTTCATAACAACATAGCTGAAAATTTTCTCCAAAAAATTATGAGAAAATTCCATTAAAATTTATAATTTTAATTTATAAGATGCTGAAAATCTTTTATTCAAAATCTCAAACTCTTTATGGCAGAATTTTATTTGATTGCAAAAAGATGAGGGACATTATTTTATTTCCAATTTTTACACTTATAAAGTATATTTATATCTGAACTCCAACTTATATATATATATATAATTCTAAGTACTATATTAATGCAGAAAGGAGTTTGCTATTAACTGAAAGGAGACCTTTGATTCCTCTTGGAGGCCTTAAAGGAACTGAGCAGGGCAAATTCCTAATGTCCACTCTATATGTCCTTGTCATTGCAGCTGTTATTACTATGTGATTATTTATATAGTATACACACATCAATGGCCTTCTCACCAATATGCATAATCCAGAATGTTGAGTTATATCTCTGAGTTAAAGATCAAGAAACACCATAGTCTTTTTTGTCAGTTGCATGATAAGGCAGAATCAATGTCTATGTAAATGATAAATATTTTTTTCAACATGTACAATCATGATAGACAAAAATAAATTATCAGCTTTATTCTCAGGTGGCTGTAATTCACCAACCAAGGTAGAAGCTGGTGATCGAAGGCAGAGGGTGCTAAGAATCCTCTGTTGTGGACCTATGCTGCCATTTTATGACAAGTTTTTATTTAGATACTTACAACTGCAGATCACTTTCAAGTGAAGGAAGATTACAAGAATTAGAAGAACTGTCTTATATTAAATGGAACATTATTGGAATTTGTAAAGTTAGAAGAAAAGGTAAAGAGACAATCGATTTAAAAAGTCAACATGTACTCTACTGTAAAGGCACAAATATTGGAAGTACAAGTGGAGTAGGATTCATTATAAATAAAAAGTGGAAGAACAACATTGTGGAGACTGATGGAGTATCAAAGTGACAAGATTAGTTATACAACTTAATAGCAGATACCAAATGAAGATAATTCAGTTTATACCTCAACAAGTTGTCATAGTGATGAAGTAGTAAATGATTTTTATATGAATGTAGCAGATACCAAATGAAGATAATTCAGTTTATACCTCAACAAGTTGTCATAGTGATGAAGTAGTAAATGATTTTTATATGAATGTACAAAAAGCTTTTGATCAGAGTAAACAACATTTTTAAATTGTTATGGGAGACTTTAATGCTCGAATTGGTAAACAAATGAAAGATGAAAGTGCTGTAGGTAATTTTGGTTATGGTAATAGAAATGAGAGAGGACATAGATTTCTGGAGTTTGCAGAAAAAAGAAAAAACTTTATATTATGAATTCTTTTTTTGAGGAAAAATGTTAAAAGAAAAAGGACATGGAAGCATCCAAATGAGGTACAGCAGAATTGGATTATATTTTGACTAACAGAAAATCCGTATTTTTAGGATTGCAATGTTCTTAATAAATTTAACACAGGAAGTGATCATTGATTAGTAAGATGTAAGATATGTGTTAAGGCAAAACTAAAGAGACAAAAATTATTAAGAAACACAATATTTACAGTTGATATTCCTAATCTTCAGAAACATTGTAATGAATTTAAATTAGAACTTACAAATCAGTTTCAAGTATTAGTAGATTTTGAACATGATTCATATTTGAATGAAATTAATTATGATAATAACTAACTAATACATTTTTAAAAACTGCAAGAAAAATAGAAAAAAACAGCAATTGACCAATAAATTTTTTACTGAGACTAGAGAATTTATGAAGAAAGGAAGGAATATGAATATATACAAAAAGAATACTTTAAAAAGGATTGAATATCTCAAATTTTGTAAAATGGTGTGGAAAAGAGTTGAAAATAATATAAGACTATATAACTGTGAAATAACAAGGAAAGCTGTAGAAGAGAATAAAAGTCTTAAGAGTGTAAACCAACACGTGGGTATTGGTAGGAAATTTATATTTGCAATAAGAAAAAAAGATGGAATTATTACTAAAAAGAGAGATGACATCTTGAAATGGGTAGAAGATTTCTATCAGTAATTATATAGTAATAAAAAACACACACCTTCTATATCTATTATATCGTCCAAATTGCCCAGAATTTTAAATGAAGAAGTAAGATATGCAATTAAATTTACGAAAAGAGGAAAGACTCCAGGTAATGATGGAATTATAATTGATATATTAAGAATAGCAGACAAATAAATTGAAATTTTGTTAGCAAAGTTATATACCAAATGTCTAAATGATAAAGATGTACCAGATAATTGGAAGAATGCAATATTAATATTTAAAAAAGGTGTTAAAGAAGATATTAGAAATTACAAATTTATCAGCCCTTTATCAGTTTTATACAAATTTTTTACCAAAATAATTACAACTCATCTACAGAGAACATTGGATTTCCACCAACCAAGAGAACAAACTGGATTTAAAAGTGGTTTTAGTACAGTAGATCATATTCAGGTAGTGAGAGAAGTTATAGAAAGGACAAATGAATATGAGTTGTTATTATGCTTTGGATTTATAGATTATTAAAAAGCATTTGATTCTATATTCATTTCTTCAGTGATTAAAGCATTGGATCATCAAGGAAAAGATCCAGGATATTCTCATATTTTAAAGAATATTTATAAAAATGCAACAGCATCAATTAGATTACATAATGATACTAGGAAAGTCAACACTGAGAAGGGTTTAAGACAGGGTGGCTACATTTCTCCAAAATTTTTTACAACAGTGCTGCAAGAAGTATTTGGTGGATTAAAATGGGAAGCTAAAGGAATGAAAGTAAATGGAGATTATTTAATTCATTTAGATTTTGCAGATGATGTAGTTGTTTTTGCAAATAATGCTTTAGAGCTGCAGAAAATGTTGCTGGAGTTATCAAATGAAAGTAGATAAGACATTTATTTTTTTATATAGTGTGGTGTTTTTATAATCTATAATATTAATAAGCCAATAAGCTAATACATACGTGCTTTGCAGATGTCACTATATAAATGAATACTTTCACTTTTTTCAAACACAAGATAAAGTCTTTAAGAAAATATAGAATGAATCATCTATATTTTCGACCCAACTGTATATGTATGGGCAAATCTGAAGTGTTTGAAATGAAGAGCCTGAAGTTATTAATTGATCACTTTAAATTACTTTTTTACTTTATAAATGAATGACACCAATGAAATTTCTAGAATTTATGATACATCATTCTTATAATTAAACATATGTAAACAAGACTTTTTTTTATATAGTGCGATGTTTTTATAATCTATAATATTAATAGGCCAACAAGCTAATACACATGTGCTTTGCAGATGTCACTATATAAATGAATACTCCCACTTTTTTCAAACCCAAGTAATGAATCATCTATATTTTCGACCCAACCGTATATGTATGGGAAAATTTGAAGTGTTTGAAATGAAGAGCGTGATGTTATTAATTAATCACTTTAAATTACTTTTTTACTATATGATGATTAATTAATATCTTCATGCTCTTCATTTCAAACACTTCAGATTTGCCCATACATATATGGTTGGGTCGAAAATATAGATGATTCATTCTATATTTTCTTAAAGACTTTATCTTGTGTTTGAAAAAAGTGAGTGTGACATCTGCAAAGTGCATATGTATTAGCTTATTGGCTTATTAATATTATAGATTATAAAAACATCACACTATATAAAAAAATAAATGTCTTGTTTACATATGTTTAATTATAAGAATGACGTATCGTAAATTCTAGAAATTTCATTGGCGTCATTCATTTACGTAGTAAAAAAGTATTTTAAAGTGATCAATTAATAACTCCAAGCTCTTCATTTCAAACACTTCAGATTTGCCCATACATATACAGTTGGGTTGAAAATATAGATGATTCATTCTATATTTTCTTAAAAACTTTATCTTGTGTTTGAAAAAAGTGGGAGTATTCATTTATATAGTGACATCTGCAAAGTGCATGTGTATTAGCTTATTGGCTTATTAATATTATAGATTACAAATGAAAGTAGGAAAGTAGGACTAAAGATATTGTTAAAAAGACTAATATAATGTTTAATGGATTTTTTCAAAATATGAAAATAAAGATTGATTTTGATGAGTTAGAAGAAGTTAATAGCTACAAATATCTTTTAATATAGATGGAAACATAATGGATGAAATTAATCATAGAAACTTGGTTGGAGTGATTTTGATAGAAATAACTTGATACTTAATGGAAATATGCTTATGTGTTTGAAAAGAAAGGTTTTTATTAAATGTGTTTTACCAGTTCTTACTTATGGATCTGAGACTTGGACACTTAATAGAAGAGTAATACAGACTTCACACCACTCAATGAACTATGGAGAGATGCATGTTGGGAGTAACAAGAAGTGATTGAGTAAGAAAACAAACAGGTGTTACTGACTTCATCGAAAAAATTGAAAGACTGAAGTGTAGTTGGGCTGGACATATTGCTAGAGGAGATAATAGTAGATGGACAATTGAAATCTTAAACTGGATTCCAAGAGATTGTAAAAGATCCAGAATGAGACCACACGTAAGATGGATGGATGAAATTAGAAACTGTGCAGGGGTAATGTGGAGAAGAGAAGCTAAAGATCAGAGAAGATGGATTGAACTTGGAGAGAGTTTCATCATGCAGTGGATTGATAATGGTTCATGATGACTATATTAAAAACAAATTTCTTTTTAGTTTAAAGTAATTCAGACTAATTCTATTGCTAGATGGAATGATTTCCATTTATTGTACCTGTTTTTATTGGTACTTTCCTTCATTGCATTTGAATCAATAAAACTATGAAAATATTCCATCAATATATATTCCTTATGTTAACTATTTAGAAATATATAATTATGTAAATCATTTGTAAATTAATTTTTAAATATAAATGTTTTGGTACAATGTTAGACTCTTGATTATGACATAGCTATATCACTCAAACTTCATATGAACTTCATATTAATAAAATCATTCATTATTTCTTTTTTAGTTTTATCATATTAATTCATGTGTTGGTTTTAACTCAATAGGTTTTATTTCTTTCTTTTTTCATTTGTAATTCAATAAATAGGAAAGATCCACTATTCATAATAGATTAAAAAGTATAATTGTTTTTACTGCTTAGCGCTGCTTTTGATCAGACCATTCATATTTATAGCACAAAGACAGGTATGTGGAAGAACAAATATGTAGATTTATTAATATACAATCTGTAAATTTAAGCATACTTCTTCTATAATAATGTGCATGATGCAAAGAGAAAATACAAAGAGGCGTGATTTATCGCAAACAATATCCATGCGACAAATAAAAAAGATTCATGCATCACATTACCATGCAAATGGTTTATGTAAATTTACACACTTGCATATTAATTAATCTATATGTTTGTTCTCCCATGTACTTGTTTTTATGCTAGGAATATAACCGACCTGGTTAAAGCACTAAAAACAATTATAATTTTTAATCTTTTCTGGATAGTGGATCTTCCTTATTTATTTAATATATAGGTTTTTATGAATTTAATTAAAAATATATTTGTTGATGTCTGAAAAATTATATACTGTTTTATGCAGTAGATATAATTTTACTCAAAGTGATTGGGCTAAGTATAAAGACTTATTTATTTTAAATAATGCAAAATAATTGCTAATATAAATTTAATTTGGTATTTTAGAAAACTACAGAAAAAAAACAATACAAATCCCATTCCAACATGAATTACATTTTCCAGGATGAAATACATCAATTTAGATAGTACTTCAAAACAAAGCCTTAATAAGTACTTTGGAGATTGCATTTCATTTTGCATAGGTCATTTTTTGTACTTGATTTTCAAAATACCGAAATTTATTAACTAAGTGTGAAGCCAGTTGTTTTTATACTACTGTTATAATAACAATAATTTCATGCATCTTAAAATTATTTTTTTTAAATAAATAAATAAAAAGGAACAAACTTAAGAAAAATTGCCATGGAAACGCATTTAATTTTTTAATTATATATAAAAATCATATTTACATTCACCAACAAAATTCATTATAAAAGTTTATTTAATAAATTTAAAATAATTTCTAAGTTAACATATGCTTTGACAACAAGGAAAAAAAATTGCGCCGGCCAACCTATTAGATAACTTATTAATCTTTGTGCAGACCAAAGAATGACATAATATTCAATTTAAGCTTAGTGTTTAAATGAATAAGTAAATATTTTTATAAATCAAGAAATAATATTTGTAAATGAATTATTTATTTTCTAGAAGAAATATGAAAATCCATACTTTTATTGAATTTTTACATTATTTAGATTAATAAATAATTTACTTTGAGCATATAAAATTTTGAAATAATTATGACTGACTAAACATTAATATATCAATATCATCGATCAACAGACTATTTTTAAATAGTAGAGATATACATTGAATAATTTTTTAAAAATTAAAAATGAGTAAATTATTTATTTAAATATGATAAAGTGAATAAATAATGCCATTCTTTATCAATGATAAAAGACAAGCAAATTGTTTTATTGCCTTTGAGTTCATAGTATGCATAGGTAGTGCTAATCACGTTAATATGTTCATTTTTTCTAGCATTGATGCAACAATTACTCATACTTATATAGGAAGCTTTACAAATGTTACATGGAATTTTATAAACTCTGGTCTTTAAGAGGGGTTCAGTCTTTAGATTTGTTTATAATGCCATTAATTTTTCGGTGTTATATGTTGTCTTTATAATATAATGTCTTAGAATATGTCCAATATTGTCTGTAGTTTATTTTATATAAGGATTTAAAGTCTTATAGTTGTTTTTTTTTTATTTTGATTATTTAGGAGTTGAATTAAGCCCAATGTATTGGTTTATTATTATAGCCATTAGCTGATAAAACATTACTTATATGATTTATTTTATCTTCGAGATTTGATTTATTTGAAAAAAAGGTTAATAGCTAAAGTGAAAAGTGGTTTTGTAATAGAAAAGATTTGAACTGGATGATAATGTGAAATTGGAGTTGGATAATGATGTGATAAAGATTTTAAATATCTGTCAGAGTATGTAGGTTTTCCGAAAATTGAAAAGGATAAATATTATCATCATCATCCAGTCCAAATCTTTTCTGTTGCAAAAAACACTTCACTAGAGCTAGTAACCCTTTTTCAGATAAATCAAATCTTGAAGATGAAATAAATCACATGAGCAATGTTTTATCAACTAATGGTTGTAATGATAAAATACTATACCGAGCCTTAATTCAAACCCTAAACAGTCAAAATAAAAAAAAAATGAAAAGAAAAAAAACAACTATTAGAGTTTGTATTTCCTATATAAAAAGGACTACAGACAATATTGAATGTACTATAAGACAATAAAATATAAAGACAACATACACCATTTATCAAAAATTAATAGCATTATAACCAAGCTTAAAGAATCAACCCCTCTCGAAGCACATGCTGTTTATGAAATTCCATGCAACATTTACAAAGCTTCCTATGTAAATATGAGTAATCATTGCATCAATGCTAGAAGAGATGAACATATTAATGCAGTTAAAAAATACTCATCATCATCAGTATTATCTCACCATGCTATAGATATAGGTCATAGTATTAATGTTTCTAATATAAGAATACTAGCTAAATGTGACACTGTCCAACAATGCCATATTAGAGAAGTCATTGAGATCATTAAAAGGCCAGATTATATCAACAAATGTGATGATACATGCACATTATCTATTTGGAATTTTTTAAAAAAACTTATTAATCTAAATAATTTCTCATAATTATTATTTTTATTTTCTAATAAAGGATTGTTCATTATTATTATACATCAGTGTTTACAGCACCTCTACCATTAATTTATAATATTTGTTACCCATTTGATGACCAGTATGATGTGGTCAAAATGTTGGTTTATATTTAAAATAAATAATACACAGATGTACTTGGATAAGATTTTATATATATATTATAATGTTCTGAAAGATTCTTGAGATCAATTAGTCTTACCGTATCTACTCTACAGAGCGCCACTAGGCTACTTGAACCTAGAAAATTTATAGAGTAGGCAGATACGTAAGTTAAAAAAAATTTTTTTATTCAGACCATAAGCCCAATGCCACTAGTTCAGCAAGATGCAGAGATTTATAAAATATGAATTCTTATCTAAAAATATTTCAATATTAAAAAAATAAAAGAAGCTACTGCCAGTAATAACACACACAAACATTTATTTAATATATATATATAATTTAGCATTATTATTGTAGTCAAACTTTATTTTTTTACAAAACATTATAACTTATTTTACTTTAGATTTTAATTTACAATTTAACTGTTTTTGTTTTATTTTAAAAGTTCGCACAGATGAGTTTAATATTTATTAGAGTGTCGAGTATGAATAGACTACATAGATTGCATTTTAAAAAAAAATTCTATCCCTTATTTAACCTTAGGCCAAAAGTTCGCAGTCAAACTAACGCCAATCTATCTAATATATCGATGTATTCAATGCAGCATGAATATGACAGCATAAAATACCACACTGTCAGGAATGCATGTCTGAACAGCATGGTTAATAGAAGACATTGACTCTCTTCCAGACAGGAATACTACATCTGTCTGATGTGAAGAGCAATAAAAAAAAACTCCATAGGTAGGGACTGCATTTTCCGTCTTACCATCCCATTCCATAGGCAAAAAGGGTGTGTGTGGCATATAATATGATCCTGCACATAGCAAACCTTATACTACATCTACTAATTACACCAATATATCCAATCCATTGACCCAATTTAACTATGAAACAAATAACCTAAGATTTACCCTCCCTTAAACTATCATAACATTACGAATCTATGCAGCCATTCATGCCCGACTTAAATTTAACATTTATTACAAGTTGTTTATATAAAAAAAATCATAATAAAATTTTAAAAGAACAAAAAAAAAAATGGAAATGATTTAAAAAAAAAAATACATCAAATGAAATTACTTATTAATAAATTAAGTTGGTCAGATAGGATTCTATTTCTATAAAATAGGGAACAAGTTTTAGAATTTAAAGTTCTTATTCTTTTCATATACTGGAGTTTTAGAATTATAGTTAAAGCTTATTAGAGTTCATAAAGTTTTTATGGTTTAAAAACGTTCATCTTTATCAGTTGCTTGCAGTTTGGGATCCAGCATTAATTCCCCTGATGTCCTGTAGTCCATAGTATAAGAAAATGATTGGTCATTTCTCTTTCCTTCTTTTTTTTTCAAGCAAAACTGAAGGGATTGAAGAGTGCATCTTTTCAATCCCTTCTCCTGCAACACATATAGCATACCTCTGCTGTCACATCTCTATCTTCTCTCCCAGCTCTTTCTTCACTAAAATTTATTTCCAAACTTTTTCTTTTTATATTTATTTTGTGGATTAACTCAACATTACATCATGATGATGATGACCCTTTTGTTGAGGTCCGATTCCTGAGGGATTTCTTTTATTGGCTATTAGTTTCTATTGTTTTTTTCTATCTGACCATTGCTTATACATTTTGAAATGCCCAAGGGCTAGCTTACTTGGACTAATTAAAATTATCATTTCCATTTTACAATAACATTAATTAATTTATTGTACAAACTTAGATATATTTTTATCTTTACTGAAAATTTAGTTTTAAAATACTTTTTTCTTCTTAATAAAGTTTTCATTTAATAATTTTTCATCTGTGCGATTTTATATATTAGAGTTTAGATGATTTTTAATTTTCAATTTTTAATTCTTAAAAAAAAAGTTTTTATTTGCGAACTTTTATTTTTCATGTTTAATTTAAAAAAAATAATGTAATGGCGTATGTGCCCATTACAATATATATATATATATATATATATATATATACACTGATTGCAAAGTGCAAAAATTATTTGGTCAATCAGATTTTAAACTTGTCACAGTATTTCTTTATTTTGCTGGTTATTTCATTATAATGATAAATTCTTAGGACAACCCCTACATGCTTTGGTGCAATAGCAAATTCTGGAATTCAAGATCAAAAGATCATGGCCCAGATATGCCTCTTTAAGTGCTCAAATCCTATCGGTTATTATGCCATTATTACAGCATGATAAAACTCTTACTCAAGATAGAAACTTTGCCTATACACTTTATAAAATGAGGAACAGTAAATATTATATTATATGAGATGCATGTATTTTATTTTCATAATATTTTATCAACCTGTATTGAGATATGCTCTCTGAAATAAAAGTGAACATGTTTAAAACTGAAAAAAATTATAAAATAGCATTCTTTGATTTTTATGAGTTTTTACCTTTTCCTAAACAAATTGTATCATGCTTTTATATAGATGCTACAAGCTATGATAATTTTAAATTGAATTTAAAACTTTTTTTTTCTGTCATAAATATTAAATAATCAAATTTTTTGAAGCTGAGTAACATACTTCCCTTATTTGTAAACTTATAACAATATAAGAATATAGAAAAAAAGTTTTTTTAACATGATCTGTGGTTTGATGCTAATCTTATTTATTCAAAAAAAATTTTGCAATTCAAATTTTTTATCAATTCCACATTGTTAAATTTTTATAATTTTGAATTAAATTTAAAGTATTTTTTTTTTCTTAGAAATTTGATTCAAATGTTATTTATCTGAAAATTGTTTGTCAATTTGACATTGTTAATTTTTCATTCTTTCCAGTTAAATTTAAGATATTTTTTTTACCTCTTGTAAACATTAAATAATTTAACTTTTTTAAAGTTGAGCTAAAGAAACTCAAGATTATAACAAATTAAAATACTGCACTGGGACCCCCTGGAGATAAAAAAAGGAAGAGAAAAAAATTTTTCCTCTCATAAATCTTTAATAATTTCATTTTTTAAAACTGAGTAAAGAAACAACTGTGTGTTAGCCTACAATAATTAACAATGTTACACATGGGTCTCTCTTATATATATCTTTCTTTTTCTTCCACCATGGTTATTCCACATATTGTAAACTTTAATAAGTAAATCCCTATTCAGTGTTCTCCTTTTCAATATCTCCAGACTAATGCTAAGTTTATGACTTTCTAGTTGACATAACTGTGATGAAACAAAAAATGATGTATGCTGAAATCAATGATGGACTCCTGATATTCTATTCATTTTATACCATTTATGGCCATACAATAGATGTTTCTATAGTGATTAGAGACTAAGAACATTATAATATATAAATATTGGACTAGTTTCACTTCTGTATGCCTATACAAGCAAGGTGTCTTGGATTGAAAACTTTTTTTAACATGGCTGATAATGATAGATGAAAATAGAGATAAATGATAGCTGCTAGAATGAAGGAGCATTAAATCCTAAAGATCCAAATACACTATTCCAATAATCAAGACATCTCACCAAATCTGGGATAGTGAATACGACAATATTTGATAGGAATTTATTAAGTGCTGTCACCTGACATCTATTAGTTACTAAAGCTTACAATAAGTGGCAGAGTCAATGATGTAAATTGACATCATGTCATATTATTTTATCATTATTTTCAATACTTATCAGTCTACTGCAGGATAAATGTCTGCCCAAGTTTAATCCAGTTTCTCTAATCCCTATCATCTTTTCTGTATAGCACACCATCAAATTTCTTTATTTAATTTATCCTACTCATATGTGGCCTTTCTCTACATCTTTTGCCATCTCTTGAGATCCAATTTAAATCTTCTATTATCTATATATTATCTAGCAATATGACCACTCCATTTCAATTTCTTAATTATCTCAATCATGTTAGTAATACCTGTTTGTTCTCTCATTCATTTATTTTGTTTTCATTTTCATGTTATTCTTAACATACATCTCTCCATAGTTGTTGAGTGGTCTGAAGTCTCTGAATTTCTCTTCTTATAAGTGTTCAAGTTTTATATTTATAAATAAGAATTGATACAACATTTCTATTATAAACCTCCAATTTTCAACACATAAGCATATTTTCTCTCATATTACCAAAAAGCACTCAATTCAAGTTTAATTCTATGATTAATTTTATTCATTATGTTTTCTTCTGTAATGATAATCTGAACAAGATATGATTATCAAATCTTTTTTTTTCTGTGAAAATCCATTGAACATTATCTTAGTCTTTTTAGCATTTATTTTTAATACTTTCTTATTTTCATTGATAACTCTTGCAACTCTTTCTGAAGCTCTGAATAATTATTTGCAAAAACAATCATATCATTTGCAAAATTATGATGAATTAACTTTTACTTCCTTAGCTTTCAATTTTAATCTGCAAAATACTTCATGTGAAACTGCTATTGAAACTTTGGAGATATATGGAATCATTCTATCATGTGCTCTTCTCAGTTTTAATCTTCTATCATTTAATATAATCATTCCTGTTGCATTTTGATAAATATTTTTCAGAATATGCAATATCTTGGTTCTTCAATGCTTTAATCACTATAGAAATGATTTTAAAATCAAATATTATTTTATAATCTATAATGACAACTTATATTGCATTCTTGTAATCAGATGATACATTTTATCAGTTAGGCATTTGGTACATAACTGTGCCAAATTTTTTTTTCTTCACCTGCTTCATTTAAGTCTTTAATTATAATTCCATCATTTTTTCTTTCTGCATAAATTTAGTTGTATATCTTATTTCTTTGAGCACTGTCTGATAAATACATTTATGAAATATTTAGCAGTATGCATTATTTCTAGATTAATATGATTTTAAAAGATTTCTTTCATAATATTTAAATTAAAATGACCAATATACTCTATCCGTAATATCTGGTCATATCAAGGATCACATAAGTTACTTCTGTATGAAATGAATCATGGATTTGATTTTCAGCCCTAAACAATAGCAATAAAGAATAATTTATTTATGGCTTCATAACATATTTTTCTGTACAATTCCTTTTATCTATTCTCTTATATTTTTAGTAAACATTTACAAATCATATATCTAATAAAACTATTATTATTACCCTTTAAATTATATTTTCTAATTTAAATTAATTTCTTCTCTCTCTATATATAGTTAATGCCTTGTTTAATTAAATACTAGTAACAAGCAATATTATTTCTTTAAAAGTATCATCTCTAATGTTTTTTTTAATCGATGTTTCACAAGCATTTATGGAAAGACATATTCAACAAATTTAAACATTTAGACGTTTTTGGAAAAATGCCCATGATATATTTATAATCAACTTTAAAATGTTAATTTTATAAATCACAATGCATAATATAAGGATATAATTATATGATATTATTTACTTTGCTTGCCAATTGCTGAGTCACATAGAATTTGTTTTCTTTATATATCTTTGGCTTAATAATTATTTTAGATTTTAATCACACTTAGACTTTGTTTTTATGCAATTAGTTCAGAAAAAAAACTCTTAGTAATTATCTAATATTATTGTGTAATTTAAATCTAGTAATTTATAACTAATGTGGGAACAGGAAAAAAAAAACATTCATATCTTTACCACACAGCATTTGTCAAGACTGGAGATCCAGCGTTCTTCATTGCTCTTCACTGATATGGTGGGTCAGTAGGGGAGGTCTTTCCCTTACAATAAGTTATTTAAGACTTTGTGTTATTAGCTATATGTAAATTAATTGTTCATAAATAAACCAGAAGTCTCTTAATATATCTAACTACACTCAAAGAGGATAGTGCCATTTTTTCCCTATACATTCTTTTAGAGGGATGATAGAAATTGTTGTTGATACATAAATGTCAGAGCTGTACCATAAGAAATGGATCTTGAGCTCCAAAATATGCCAATCTTTCACTTCACAATAAAAAAATTTTTTTTTCGATAGAAAATGTAATATTTACTTAAGTGAAATAATTTAATCGTTTATTACTCCAGAGTTTACAAAATGTTTGATGCCAAACTGGCGGAGCTGGGCCACAATCCATGGTTTTTGAGTTTAGAATCAGCCATTCTGCCGCCGAACGATGCAAAGCTTCATATATAATTATACACACACATACTTTTAGATTGCTAAATTTTGTTTATTTTTATAACAAATAGTTTTTATGACTTTTTAACTTTTTATTTTAAATTTTCAGTACGAAGTAAGTTGCAATAATTATTTTGCTAAGGATTTTTGTATTCAAACGAATACATTTAAGAAGTTAGGTTTTACTTATGCACTTTTTCTTTCTCTTTTTATTTTTTATTTTTTTTTTTTAAAAAAAAAAAACATTAAAGTTTGTGAAAAGAATTTCATTAGAAGAGTAATAGCTTGTGAAGAGTCTGAAATATATTTACTTTTTATTCTAAGCAGGTGGTATTCTTTGACATTCATATATTTTGCACTGGAGATTTGTGCAATCAATTTGTATCCTCAACAAAGTTTGAGTAGTATATTTTTTAACAGTAGGATATGAGATTCCAGCATAAACTTGAGATATTCTCCCTTGATACCACTAAATAAAATGGATTTTGACTTCCTACATCTTATTGATCAGTAGAAAAAAATCTTGCCATGGCTGTTAAGAGCATATTTAGTTATCTCTAAAGGACATTAACATAATATATTTTGACGCTTTATCAAACATAAAAGTTAAACATATAACCAATTATTAAATGATTTATCATCAAAAAGAATAAATAAATAAATGTATAATTTTATTTAATTTTGAAGCACATGTTTTTTTAAAAAGGCAGAAAACATGCTCATTCATCTGTTAGTTATATAATATTGTAATCATAATGAATTACAATTTTACTCAATGCTGCGTTTCAATACTACTGCATATATATATATATATCGTAAAAGGTGGAATTAATGATATAAAACAAGACTGTTACGATATAATCCGGTTGTGGCCAGGGTACATCTCGAAGACCCATCGTAGCATTACATGAAGGTATATTAAATCACCCCAAAATAATTATGTGACTACTCAGTTAATAACTATTCTCACTAATGACTATCTTAAAACTACATTTCAAAACCTTAAACTGAGGTTTTTATTTACACAAGACATTATGACCAACCATGAATAAGATGGTATGATCTATAAAACTACTAAAGGTTATTTTTTCCAGAACTAAGTATATGATCCATTACATCAATATAAACTATCACATGGTGAATACTGGGCATTTAACAAAACAGTAATAATTATAATCAGCATCGTAACATGATTGGTCACAGCTCTGATATACTCATGATTTTAATACAGCAATGTTATGTAGGATATTTGCTTTGCAGTAAAAGGTAAGCAGCATGGACTTTATGTTCTTTCATCATTAATTTAAATGTCAACTTAAATCGATAGCAATGAGACTTTTATTGTAATAGGTAAGGCATCAGTTATAATATTAGAAAATAGGTTCAATCATAATGTTTGCTAGGAAATTTATTTATTAATTTAGGTCCTAACATCACAAACACCAATAGAAGTAACAAATTCTGGCTTATATTCTAAAATTAACAAAACAAAGCTGAAGTGGTAAAAGAGATAAATGGGATTTTGTTATACCCTTGTACATCACTAATTACCCAGAACAAAAGCATTAAGATATTCTCCTAGAATTTCAGTAAAACTTATGTGCATTATCAGTGACAATATGCACTCTAATACCTGACTTATTTAATATGGTGGATTTTCTGATTCTATGTATGACAAATAGCTTCAGTATAGTTAGGTTAATTATAAAATTAACATTTATTTACAACTCAATCAATAATAATAAATTATTGATTAATACAATGATCAAAATTTAATAAATAAATAAATAAACAAAAAATACACTACTACCACATGTACTTGTTTTTATACATGAATAATGTACATAAGTTCCAATACAAACACACTATAAAGTTTCTCACAAATGGATTTGTTTTCAGCCTTTATTAGGGAAAAGATGGTTTTAAATACCTCATCAATAACATCTCCAACATGTCAATATCAGAACCCATGCACCTATACCCCAGATTTATAATATCAATAGTAATAATTGGTATTGGTAAACATGGAAAAGCTTGTCATGGGGAGATAATTTATCAAAGGGAAAATTTGAATCTCAACTCAGCTTGAAATATTATACAAATTGATATGTAATAAATTATAGAAATAATTTATTAAATGCCCTTTTAATAGCTGATAACAGAACATGCAGGACCAATCTAAAAATGAGGGAAACAACATTGACATCATAATGCATGGAGACTCTGCCCAAGCACATTTATACAATGAATATCAATGGTATTCCTGTGGTTGTAAACATCCACACAAAGGAATAAAGCATTGTCCTGTGGGTTTTTTTAACCATCATCAGAGCAAGAGGTACCATTACAGACTGTTCTGCATATTAATCACCAGCAAAGAAACAAATATAAAGAATATAATAAAATGGCAAGAGATCATTCTGCGGATTGAACCACCAGCACAGAATAATGCCTACTTCCCTAGTAAAAGAGACATAAAATTACCCTCATCTATAAAACTATTAAATTAGGAGACTTGTCTAGTCTTATGAGCATGAATTAATGACATAAAATGAAATAAGTACTTTATTATGGGAAATAACTGAAATAATGTCCAACTGTGCATAGAACATGGGCAGAATAATGATACATAGTAAATATAATATGCACATAGGCACAAAAACCCTGCAAAGACATACAGGACTAAACCATATGGTGTTGATGTACATTATAGATTCATTTAATAATCATTAGACCTTTACACAAGCATTGCTCCCTAATAATTGATTCTCATCAATCCCTATAGCATATATTCAATCCAGTTAATTTCAATTAATAAATAATTATTTTAGGCTCCATAGAATAGACACTGTGAACTATACACATATAAGATAATATGAAAATATAAACCAAAAGAAAACTACATACTTGTTTAAATAACTACGCCAAGGTAACATACATAATATTTTAAGCCAATAAACATCACATGACCACCTCCTCTTATGCTTGTATATAACTGTTGTTAAACAGAAGGCCATAAGCCAGAAACTAGTCTGGGGATATTGGATGAGTAGGCACTAGATTGGGATTTTATGCACAAGCCTTCTGGAATCCATTGATTACTATAGCTTGCTGTGTGTGACAATATATATATAGTGAGTTTTGCCTGTTTTATACGTAATATTTCATATATATTAAATATTCACTAATAGAATCAATAACACATTTTTTTAATACTTAATATACAACATATAAATTAAATAATTTTTCTATTATAACATATAGAATTTTATGAGTTTGATTATATTCCTCTTCATTGCCACCCATAATGAACATTCTATAATGATTTACACATAGGCTCTCTGAATATTTGAGATATTTATAAAAGATAGAACATGTATAATACTGTAATGCATGAAAATATATCAACTACATCTAAATAACCTTCTTATGATTGTTTAAGGCTGTTCTTTTTTAATACACTGTCACATGAATATGGGGTATCTCTCCATATTAATCAATTCCATTATTTATAACTAGAGTATTCCTCAAAAGTTAATAAACTTCATTACTTTTATGTAAGCATTACTCCAAAGTTAAAATATTTCATTACTTTTAATTTAGTGAGAGAGTGTCAAAGACTAGGAGTTATTGTGCAAGGAAACAGTTATTTTATAATTGTCATGACAGTTATAAAATAATAATTTGCTGGTTAGCTGTTATTTTCTTTCAACAGCTATATTATTATTTTAACAATAAGATGATAACTCACAGTGCTGGAATGTTATCTCTAATATAAATTCAAAGTGGGATATAGCTAAATCTTTATCATTCAGATATTTTAAAATTGTTATAGCATTCTGCTCAACACATATATTGTGTAATTATATAATTTAAAATCATAAAAGTAAAATACTATATCCAAGGTTAATATAGTCTGTAAGCAAAAAAAAGTATTTTCGGGTAGATTAACCTTTAAAGACTGTTATTCTTATTGTTGCAGTTGGTAATATCAGTATATTTCAATTATAGACATTCTGGAAGATAATCAGCAGTTAGATTCTCGATTAGCAGGCTCAAACAGACTTGTTTAAATTTATCTACTCATATTGTTATTAACACACAACATCACAAGTTGAAATATATAAGAAAAATCTTAATTTAATTTCTTTTTTTATTTTTAATTTTAAGGAATAGCTTTCATATTTGTTACATTTTTTAACAGAAATTTTTTACGTACTTACTGTCTCTATTTCAGTTAATAAAAAAAATATATGAACATTTTCTTTTCCTTGTATCAATTACATTTCTCCTCATTTACAGGTTTTTGTTAAAATGAAAGTAGAAAGAAAAAATGCAGTTATTGTATTCTATTGACTAATTCAAGATAAATTAAATAAACCATTTTAATTAACTAAAGTTAATCGTTGGGATTAGTTAAAGAGAAACAAATAATGATGATTATTATTATGTATATATCTTGCTAAATTTGATATAATATGCTGCTAGTTTTGCAGGTTAAACACAGCTTATCCAAGTTAGTGTTAGAAAGGGGGAAACCAATATAGGAAAAAAATAGTAACCAAAAAAAAAAAAAAAGAAATTATGTAATCTCATTATTGAGTCAACTTGTATACAGTATCAAGTATACACAAAGTGCTAACTATGGTAATTAAATCATCAATTCTACCAAGCTATATATTTTGTACCAAAATATAAGGTTCAATATATATATATAAAACAATGAAATTCTGCAAAATTCAATATCTCAATATATAAATTAATAACTAACACATTATAGCTAGCATATGGAAGTATTGTCATGAAATAACTGTTTTATATATTATTATATATGATATTGTATATGTATATACAGACAATTAATAACTAACTTTTGGACCAATAGAATTGAAAATGACTGTAGATTCATATTAATAATTTTTATTAGTCATTCATAAAATTATAGATTATCCAATAATGAATAATATTTCTGTAGTGGATAGAGACTAGTCCTTACTTTGCATGAGAGTAATAAAGTGAAAATTACACTACAGAAATATTCTTCATAATTTTAGGTTCATGTTATAATCTTCCATAAGAAGTGCATGGTGAATAAAGTCTTATTAATACCCAACTCAATATTTTTAACAAATCATTATTTTAACCAACAAAATGAGATTATTTTCTGCTAGCTATTTGCAAGACTTTGTTATGCTGTTTTTATGGAAGATTATATCATATTCATGTAATGGTGGTTTTTTAATTATACTAAATTGTATCTATTATTTGTTTTTATTTAATTAGTGATTTGATCATTCCCAAGATTATTAAAAATGAGTACTTAATGCTTTTGCTTTGAGAAATAATGCCAAAATTTCATTGTTACTATGAATACTTGAAATACAATCAATTTCATTTTCATAAATTGTTGATATTTATTATTATATATAAAATCTAGGTCTAGAAGAAGAAGATCGTTTTTTACTATCTAAAAATAATGATTTGGGTATTAATAGTTGTGATATACTAGCATGCTGTTCTTTTGGAAGATCACATTACATTATGTAACAGTTATATATATATAAGAACATGCTAATAAGCTATAAACAAGCTTTTTTTAATTTTTTTTTTTTACGATAAATGCTACTACAAGAGAAGGCATTCAAATCATCTTTGTCTAGGATTGCCACCAATCCCAGACCGGTTTTGAGTTATGGCTCTGTTCAGTGAAGAGCTTGGACACCAGATTTAAAAAAAACAACTCAAGTTAAGAATTTGTCTAATAGTTAACTTTCAATAAGAAGATCTGAAATCTTTAGACATCTACATGTCTTTAAAGTTAGCAAGCTATATGTAAGTCATGTGACATCTGACTTTCTGTTATTACTATATATATATATATATTATAAAACATCTTTTAAGGAGTAACCATGATCCCAAAAACATGTTTTCTAAAATACCTTTTACCCATGAGAACATTCATTTCAATATAAAAAATTTAACAAGTCTGTAAATAATTTATGTCTTGTCAGATATGTAATACTGCTAATATAAATCTCTTTTTGTGGAACAATCAAGTACCATTTCCTCAAATAATCATTTAAAGGAGTTTGCAAATAATTTCCACATAGCAATGCCACTATTATTTGCATTGATATAAGAAAAGTTGGGTATTATTTAAAGATCTGATAATTTTTTGTGGATCTGGTTTGTGAGTTATTATAGTAACGTTTTTAGATATGGTTGTTTTGTGAACAGGTATATATATATAGTAATTATAAATGAAATAATAAATTTAACGGTTTACAAATTATTACACACAATCGTTAAAATCCGAAGAAGTACTTTTGGTGAATTTCTTCAACCTGCCTCAACTGATATTAAATTCAAAATCAAAAGCGGAAGCAAACGTCATCACTTCAAATTCCATGAATCTCGTATTTTAATGTTAGCAGCTTGTCAATTTATTAAATGCATTTTATTCCTGTTTATAAAAATTGCCTCTTTAATTTTTCTTTTACAATGGTTTCTCTCTTCATGAAGAATTTTTACATTTTCAAAATCAAATTTAAATTTATATTTACATGTTTTTTCAGGATATATAAATTGTAAATCAAAAGTACCAATGATGCATAAGATGGCAAGTTTTAGATCTTTTTTGTTTTGGAATGAAAAATTATGTCATTACCAAAGTGTATAAAACTGAAAAATATTGAAATATTTGCCGAGGAATTGCTTGATGTTGGTTATAAAATGGAACAAATAAACAATACTTTATGTCAATTTAAAAAAAGTTATAATAATTTAAATGAAATTAAGATTAATAGTAAACAATGGATATCTATTCCATTTATTTCAAATCCACAAGTGAAATTTTTTAATGATTTATATAAGAATGTGTTTAATGTTTCATTCTACATTCCAAGCAATATTAATAAATTAGTCAATAATTCTAAGGATGTCATACCTGTCAAGCAGAAAAGTAATGTCATATATCAAATTTTTTGTGATTGTATGCTATCATATATAGGTGAATCTAGGTGCAGTATTGAGAAAAGATTGAAGGAGTATGAATTGTTGTATAAGCATGTAAAAAGTAAAAATAATGGTGATTTAATATCTCCTTCAGTTTTCTTTGATCACAAAAAAACATGTAAATATAAATTTAAATTTGATTTTGAACATGTAAAAATTCTTCATGAAGAGAGAAACCATTGTAAAAGAAAAAAAATAAAGAGGCAATTTTTATAAACAGGATTAAAATGCATTTAATAAATCGACAAGCTGCTAATATTAAAATACGAGATTCATGGAATTTGAAGTGATGATGTTTGCTTCCGCTTTTGATTTTGAATTTAATGGCAGTTAAGGCCAGTTGAAGAAATTCACCGAAAGTACTTCTGTGGATTTTAAGGATTGTGTGTAATAGTTTGTAAACCATTAAATTTATTATTTCATTTATAATTACAATTTTATTTTTAATTAATGGACATTTTATATATATATATATATATATATATATATATGTATACATTAATTAAATATATATATATATATATATATATATATATATATATATATATATGGCTTTGAACACAGACTTTCAAGTTCCCTTCAGCATCCACTCTATTTCATATAACCAATGCACATGACCACACACATGTATAAAGGATAAATGATCCCCCAATATATGTATTTTATGTTGAACCAGCAATCATCAGTTGGTCCAGATCATCATTTTCCATGCATATATATATAATCAGTGTTCAGTTTATATTAAGACAAAGTGGATGGCTGAAGGGAAGTCTGAGTTGAAATCATCTATTTTACATCTAGACTTCAGGTATATAAAATGTATTTAAAATATTATATATATATATATAATGCACACATGCGGGGTAACAAAACTTTTTTAATATAAACCACCATCTTGTAGTTTTTACATGAATATTATAAACATCATGTTAACTCAGCAAATGCTAAAATATATAAATAGAACTCATTATATCTTTAGTCATAAATGAATGGTTGCTAATACTCAATGTGGTTTTAAAAAATTAAGGAGGATTATAGACATTGTTTTTGCTATTAGGAAAATGGAAGAAAATTACCAGATGCAAACTTGTGCTTTATATGGATATGGTTAAGTCATTTAACTCAATTAATTGAGCAGGTTATGTGGCAATTTTTGAAATTACTTATTTGTCCACTGAGTTTTATTTGGTTTATATACCTTCTATATGATGGAATGCAAGGGAATATTATTTGGCTTGGTGGAATATGTAAGGCATATGAAATCAAATGGCATCAAACAATAGGGTGTAGCAACTCCAATTAGGTTTTTCATTTTTTATTACCATAACATTTTAGGATTAATTGCTAGGTGGTTTCAGTAAGCAAGCATCAAGATGTGATATTGATTTAATGGGATTTTTATTATTATTTTAAATCAACTAAAAGCAAAAACAACTTCTTCATACTCTTGAATTTTTGATTTATAGCATCCGATTGTTCTATCCTTTTCAATTTAACTTGTTGAAACCATGCTTGCCATATTTAATTAAAAAAATACAACCAATATATTTTATTTAATTTTTTCAGTTTGAACACATTAAATATAAAATTATATATATAGTTAGAAAGAGCAAATATAATAGCATGTAATAAAACTAAAAAAATAGTCATTCACCTTCAAAAATACTAAAACAATTTTTTTAATACTTTTAAAAATGTTCACTAATTCTAAATTTTAATAGTTGAATCTTTAAGCCACCCTTTTATAGACAGCTTCATTACAATCTTCTTAAAATTATGAAAGAAAATGATATATAACATATGTAGATAATTCTTCATTATAAAACTTGCAAAAATATATTCACTGGTGTCTTTCATTTTCACTAATTGATTAAGATCTTTTCATTCCATGTAGAGTATTTGTTGGAATTTTTTTTCTTTCTAATGGAAAAAAAAATATTTAGCAATAAATATTGTATATCACATGTTATGCATTTTATATCAGATATTATGCAACTTGAGTAAATTGTAATTTATCAAAAAATAAAAGTAATTTTAAAATAATTGAGAAAAAGTAATATATAATATAAAAGAGCAAAGAGAACAAATGATAGGATGAAAGACTAAAATGTTTTTCAGAGTGCAGGAAAATTAGGATCAGTTGTTATAATAAATATGATTATAAACATAACTTTCCAAAAATTATGATATTTGTATAAAAATAATAAAAAAAGTACAAATAGATTGCAAAAAATGAAACATAATTGCTAATGTGTACATGATAAAGTTATATGATTCAGATATTTACTAAACAGACATATGACATACTGCTTGCACCAATGGATATGACTGAAATAGATTTAATTTTTTCATTGTGATCATTATTTACAAAAAATATTAATAAATTTGATTTTTCATTATAATCATTACTTACAAAAAATATAACTTTTTTTATAGTCACATAGAAAATAACTACATTGAAAAAAATATAGAGGTAAAATTCCTTAAAGAGTAGACATCAAAGATTTATTCTACAGCACAAAACAGACTATTATTTTATAACATTATAAATTATTTATATAAAAAATATGAAAAATATTATATGCTAATAGCTCGATAGAAAATTTTCTCTGGAATTTCATATTAACAGCTGGTTAGATTCTAAACTCAGGGGGTTACATATATAGGTAGTTGAGAACAAAACAGATTGTTATTCTACAATATGAAATAAACCATTGTTGTAAAGCATTATTAATTATTTATATATATAAAAAGAAAATATTATAATTTTACAGGTGATAGATAATATTACTATTGAAGCCTTATATAAAATTATGATTGTTTTATGTTCTAAGCCCTCAGTTTACATATAGATGCATCAGAGTACAAACAGACTACTAATCTATAATATGAAACAGCTCATTATTTTACAGCATTATAAACTATTTTTATCAAAAACATATGAAAAATATTATACATTTACACTTATATAATATTACCATTGAAGCTTCATATAAAATTATGATTGTTTTAGATTCTAAGCCTTTGAACTTACAAATATGTGTATCAGATTTATGTATTTCATTTTAGGAAGACTAAAAATCATCATTCATTCTTTTTCATGATGCTTAAGAAATGAAGAAAAAAGTAGAAACTTTTTTTACTAAAATGTTATTAAAAAAAACCTGATGGAAAGCTGATTCAATAATGAAGAGAATGACCCATAACCCATAGCACACTTTTTAACAATCACATGCTATATTGATTTAAATTTTATGATTGGTTAAAATTGTCAAAATATATGCCATGAGTCATCATTAATTAAAAGACAGTCTATAGAATATCTTTAATATTTTGAATACAACTTATAAAAATTGTTTAGGAATCAGTATTCAAAAACTCAAATCATTTATCAGCCAAAGATAGTAGAAAAATTTTCAACAACTTTTAGCTTGGATGGGTACCACCTTGGGAATGTGAGCCAATTTAAATGTTTTGGTAGCTTTTTAAATAGAAAGATGCATTTGGATGGTGAAGTGCAGTACAGAATCCATTGTGCAACTGCTTTTAAGAAGTTAAAAGATAGAAATAATTCTTCACAGCAAAGTAATTTCTGCAACTAAACTAATTCTATATAGAGCTACCATGTTTTACCCAAAATAAAATCTAACCAAAAAATAAGCTCTAACAAGATAAGCTGCAGATAAGAATGGCAGATCAAAAGGTGACATTTATTTGATCGTTCAAACATACACTGGATGTTTTGAATTATAAAGCAATGAATGTATAAATAAACACTATTATTGGAATTAATGCTTTAAATAAATGGCAATATAAATTATATAGTTCTTTTATATTTTTCCATCGATCATTTTTGACAAATGCAATTCTACCTATATAAAGAAACAATTCATCTATCACAAGACAGTATTTGGACAATTTATAATGTCATTTACACATACTTAGGTACTTATTTCATTTATATTTAATAGTTAGATTTTATATAATGAGTATACTAATAGCTTTTAACAAGATTTTCTGACTATCCCTATCTTCAAACTGGTATCTACTCTGACTGTCATCAGTTAGACATGAGGCTATTCAGGTATTAGAATTAATAATACCAGGTCAAGCCCTGGCATTTATCTAATAGTTACCTATTAAGTAGAAAATCTGAAATTTTCAGACATCCATATATCTTCAAATTCAGCTATCTAATTTAAATAGTATCTCACTGATGACATCCAGAACTAGAAACTGGTCTGAGGATTGGGATATTCAGAAAAGCTTGCTACGAGTTACTATCATATTCATTATATAACATTTATAGTACAAGCTTATTAAATTATATCATGTGATATATAACTTTTACAGTTTCAGCATGGTAGCTTTTAAATATTCAAGATAAAAGAATAACTAGTTTGATTTCTTAAATATTGTTTTTCTCCTGAAAGATTTTATTAACTTAAAGTAATTTTATTTATCTAAGTTTAGCTTAAGTTAAATCAATTTTTTTTTATTTCTCCAAAAGAAAAGTTTTTAAAAAGAATCCCCAAGCAGGATTCAGGTAATTTGAAAAGTGTTTATAATATGTGTACTAGATAATGGGTGGATTTTGTTGTGTGATATATGAATCATCTTAATTCAGTATACCATATGTTGTAGTGGATAACTTGCTGTATTTTGTAGTGGATAACTTAATGTGCATGTATGACATAAAGAAACATTTTCTGAATGGTTATTCTTTCATTTATTTATTGCTTTTATGTGACAAACTATTCCTAAGTACAATTACTTTTAGTATCACTCCTGTCTAAAAAGTCTCCAGTTAACATTTGATTTAAAAATAAATTTAAATGGAATAATAGTCTGGTTACCAAGTAAGGTGAATGCAAAAAGAAAGAGCTATTCCGGTAAGGACTCCTGGGGTAAGATTCTTAAAGCTGTCTGCAAAGTATCTTTTTATACATGAATAAATGTTTATTTTGTACATGAAAAAATAAGACATTCCCTGAAAATAAGTTCTACAGTGCTTTTGAAACAAAAATTAATATAAGACACTGTTTTATTTTCAGAAAAACGTATTATTTTAATTAATATAGTTATGAGAAGATGAGATTTGGATTTTTTTTATTGACATAACATTAATATAATTATAAAAATGTCATTTAAGGGTGTTCCATACGACTCTGAAAATGTTTTGGCATAGTCATGAGAGCAATTGGTTTCCAGGGTATTATATAATAGAGTCTATTATTGTAAAATCATTTTTATTGTGAAATCAATATTATTTGATTGAATATGTAAATCAAATAAATAATAATACTCTAACTAAAAATATTTTGTGGTAAATTTGAAAATGATTTCTTGAAATAGTAGATCATATAAAAATATATTATAATAAACTTTAACCTAGTTTTCGTGTGAAAGTCAGAATGTGTTTAAGTTATAAAGTTTATCTGATTTTATTGAGAGCATATTGGTGGACGATAGAATATATTGGAGAACTACAATAAGACATTGTATTGAAATCTTAAAAAAATAAAAGTTTGCCTTAGAAGTTAAAATATAACATTGCAAAATATCAAATATGGACTAGCTGTTCTATAAGTGGATGCATTTCTGTTTTCATAGATTGGTTTGAATAAAAACTCACCTCAAGTATATTATTATTTATAATAATAGCATGCTAAAGATACGTTTTACAATGATTATACAAATCAATACTTTCACATACTGGTCGATTACTCTGTTCATTCGATATTTTACAATGTTGTCTTTTAGATTCTTTTGCAGCAAAATTCTATTTCTCTAGGAGTTGAAATGGCTATTTTGATTTGTAAGTGTCTGATGATAATAATAATGAAACTTGCGTAATGATTTTTCAGCTATCTGAACACATTTTTAAATTTTCACTTAGATTTTAACTCAAATCTTGGACTCATCAGAGAAGCATTCTACATGATACACAACATCTTTTAGATAAAAATATATACTTTTATTTTGCTAATAAACTAAAAAGAATTCTTAAAAAAATAATACTCCATTTAAATGATAAAGTATTTAAATTAAAAACTTATTCAAGAGTAAACTGGAAAATTGGAATTGAAGGAAATTCCCTTTAGAGGAGGGGAAAATATATCAGGGATCTCTTGGGAATCAGTTCAATTTAAATTTTCAAAAAAAAAAAAACTCCCCACAAACACACACACACATATAATACATTGTCATGTTTTAAAAGATAGCTTTAATTATTGTTTATTTTTCTGCTTGCTGTACAATTTATAGTCAGTTTAGTAAAAAAAAAAAAAAATCGGAATTTATTAATTATTATTTAATACATATTGTTTATTCATTTATTAATCATATTTGAATACTACTACTAGATATGAAAATTAATTGTGTATCTATATATAGTAGAATCACATATTTACTCTCTCAAAACCTGTTGGTACAGTCCATAGGTGGAGCTCCTACTGGAAAGTTCTCCTCACAGCTCGCATAGAATGGCTCTGAAAGGTTGATTTTGCAGCTGTGAAAGGTGCCTTTTATATTTATTTGGCCCTTTAAAGGCCTTATTTTGCTGCTAATGTACTCTTTCATTCACTAAGTCTCAGTTTTAGTTCATTTTCAACATAATTTCCCTATGTCTACCTTGGGTTTATCAGCAATTAACTACCTCACCCCCCCCCGGTTGGTGGGTGGTTCAACTATTTCATGGACCATAAAGGGTTTTGTCTCTTAAATATTTCTCCTACTCCAATTTCCTGTCACTCAGAACTTATCTATAGTTTTTTGTGCACTGATCTAGTTATTTAGGCCATTTTAACAATCTTTTTTCAGACCCCCTCCTCTGGGGTAACTAACCACCTAAAATTCCACTCAATTTTCTCATCACTCAACTAAAATTATTAATAACAAGTTTTCCAGTAGTTTTTTTTTACATCAATATATTTAATTTTTCCATTTCAAAATTTGTTTTCTTCATATCACTTTTCATTCTTTCAAACAGTTTAAAGATGGCCACTGCCCCTAGCGGAAAAAACGTGCAGAATCCTAAACTACATGAACTAAAACCTTCAAAATTACCCAAAGATTATCCAAATCAAATTTCACCCAAAACTCAACTAAAAACATCACCACCAAAGAACTTATTTCAAAGTCTCCATCTCTTTGTCCTTTGGACTTTCTTCTCTTTCAGACTGTGGTTTGCCCTATCAAAGGTAAAAAGCAAATCAAAAAGAACAATGTGACCAATTGTAATGGCATTCCAAGTACAACCAGGAAAACTAAAATTATTCATATACAAAGCATAATAATCAGCCTGTTGCATCTAAGCATAACTTAAACCTCCTCTTTCATCCCCGAAACCTCTAAACACTTAACATATATCAATTCCCTAAAAGTTAAGGTCACATATGGATCCTCTTATTAGTCCACCAGGGCAACCAAGCCTATCAACATTGAGCCTTACTAAAGACTCATTGCCTGAACTAGACCCCCTTTCCATATCCCCTTCCCATTTCATATGTATTCCCTTCCCCTCACCATATTGTACTTGAATTTCGTTTTGCCATGTAATCATCTCTTTGTAAACCTTTTTAACTGTTGTGTGTTTTGTCTTTTTGATGAATAAAAGCTTTCATCACTGAGGAAAAAAAATTGTTAGTATATTTAACAATAGTTCAGAAAAAGAAATAAATTTGAAATTAGTAAAAAAAAAAAATGAAATTTAAATGTTTTAAATGTTAATTTTTAAATTCACATTGTAACTACTGATATTGTGATTGCAGATGTCACAAGAAATTGATTACTGATATTTTTCCACTACAGATATGTAGTCATTTAAAATTTATCAATCGCAAATTAACTAGATTTGATGTAATTTGCATTTCATCATTTTCATTTTTTATCAAAGAAACATGAAATGGAATTTTATTTTTATGGAAATCTTGATGAGTATATGTGAATTTTAAAATATTTTCATCATAAGTATGTATATATTTTAAAAATGACTGACCTATACACATGTAGTTGTTAAAAATGGATATTGTACAGTATTCTATTTTTTTGTTATCTATTTATGTTTATAGTATTATAGACACATAATTTTTAAATAATATATTATAGGTTTGTACATACTGTATATTCTTGTAAAGTTTTAAACCAAATGATATGATTATGGAGTTACTGTGCAGGAAATTTTTTCTCTTTTATAATCCTGACAGGTATAAATTTTCATTTACATAAATGTATGATATTAACAAAAATTATCTAAATCATTGCCGTTACACAATATTATAAGACAAGAGCTCTTTTCACTCTAGTTCCATCTTACATAAGCTTGAAAATCAATGATTTCTTATTCTTAGTAATAAAATTTTTATCTACAGCCTGCATTATTTCCAACTTTGAATCCTGAACCTTGGTGATAAAGGCAAAAGCCATAAACTAGTCTGGAGAATGTGGATTTAAATACAAACAATAGTGTTATATATATATAAACTTATAAGACTATTGTACAAATTTATATGTTATATATATATATAAACTTATTAGACCATTGATGAAATTGGATTTTCATTTTTATTGTTAAAAGGAAATTGCCTTAAAAACCGATTGAGATTATTGATTGTTATTAATATTGGTATTATTTAAATCTTTATTGATTTCATGTATTTACATGTATGAACCTATCTAGTCTTGAGCATTATTAATTTTATTATCTAAGCAACACATAATTGAATAATTGCAACTTGAAGGCTATAATTGATTATTTTATAGTCAGCTTTTAGAACAGGTTATATTTCCCTGCTTAATGAAGTTCATTTGAAGTTCTTTGAATTAATAATTTCACTCTCTATAGTCAAGTTGCAATCTTTAGGATCTATATCAACTTATTAGACCATGGATGAAGGTGAATTTCCACCTTTATTGTTAAAAGGGGGTTGCCTTGACAATAGATTAAGATTGTTGATTATTATTGATATTGAAATTGCATAAGTATTGATTTCTTTCAATATATGAAGTATTATATATATATATATTGTAACGAACGTCTGTGCTCGTTATATATATATATATATATATATATATATATATATATATATTGTAACTGGCCAAAGTATACATCTTACACAAAAATCACCTAAGGACAATCCATATATGCTCTTCACATTCTGACATCACAGAATAAACATTTTTTTTATAGCCCAAGATCAGCTAGACACATGACACTCTTCATTATATTCTAATTAAATTACTCACTGTGAAATAATGACAAATGCTAAAGATAATGATCACGATAATTTATTTACATATATACAATTTTTCAGCACACACAATAGCATAAATTGATTGTCCTGTCAACTTATAAAGAAGTTAGTCTGATTAGCTATTTGTGGTTTCAATAATTACGTTTATGCACAGAAAATACACTGTATAATACTTTTTCAATTGTTTCTGAAGAGGTATAAACTTGCTGCTTAGATTAACAATCACAATACTAAGTATTACAGTTTTAAAATTTAATAAATCTACAGTTTGAGGATACTCTGAATTCATTAACCATTTTCAGACTGTAATACAAGCAGTTAACTAAATGCTATATGTGCAAATGTAAGAAGCAACATCTGTGATACATTATTATGGATAAATAAATACATGTGAGCTAGTAATATGACATATGATAGGGATTTTGGTCTATCATGTATTATTATACAGATAACTAAGTGTAAGAGTGACCAGCAGTTTGCAAACAATATCATCCCATACATGTTCAATAAAACAAAACATATAACATATGATAGGAATGCCCATCTACCATATATCACTGCTCTAAGTAAGATAATGACTGCAAGTGACCGGCAGTCTCAATGCATTATGAATAATGAAAACATACAAACATTCTCATATAAAAATAAGACAGCCTGGAGTAAAGTTACTGCAGTTTAAATCAATATATCCAAATTATCCTTGCCCAAATCTGTAAACTATTAAATGATAATAAAAAGGCAATCTTAACTTATTTTGTCTAAGCAGTTTGTTTAGTATCATATTTAGAGTTCATCAAGCTATGATTAAATTATTATTTTGACAATTCTTTATATTTACAAGGAGGGAGTGACTGTTATATCCAAGCATTAAGATAAAAAGCTAATCGTTTTATATAAAATTTATTCTTCATTTTTATATTTATGCTGACTAAATTGCAGTGTGATTAATTGAAATATATTGGCAATCCTTTGCCATACTTACTATAAACAGATTTACAAAATCAATAATAGTAATTTGTAAAGAATTTTCAGTATACTGGAAATAAATGCATAATGTTAGTAATAGAATAACTTATTTTAAATTTTATACCCATTGCCTTTTATCACTAAGAGTTTAAGCTCGGATTTCAGGTATTTGTACACTTTAAGTGGATTTCATTTATTCAACCATAGCTATGACATTGGTAGGGATTAATCATACTGTTCTTAATTCCACAGGCAGCATTGAACAATAGTTTAATTGTTGATGGCTAGTTTCTCTTCAAAGTAGTAGACACTTGAAGTTTCGACATACAATGGACACAATGGTGTTTCTACATCAGCTGCTGGCTTCATTCTGTACTTCTCTATGGAACATTGTCTATACTCTGCCACTTGGCATGAGTTAAGGGCTTCTCTAGTTTTTTATTGTATTTTTCAACATCAAGCACAATAAGTATATTGAAGGCACAACCAAGAACTACTCAGCAGCAATAATGATTCAGCAATAATCAATAATAGTTCAATCATCAATGTAAATATCCCACACAATAATTTATAATCCATATTTATAGTTCTTCGAGTTACTGAAGGCACAATCAAGAACTACTTAGCAGAAATAATGATTCAGCAGTAATCCATAATAGTTTAACCATCAAAGCAAATATCCTGCACAATAATTTACATTCCATATTTATAGTTCTTGGAGTTAGCTTATCAGCAAAATCAAATCCATCAGCTGTCATTTCAATCCAATGATCTATTGGTGATAGATAACTCTTAAATTTCATTTTGGTTCATGGCTTATTTATTCAATCATGACATTTACAAAATGTTATCTTTGAAAAGGATTACTAGATTAAATTACATCAAATACTTAATCTTCTTAATTAATTGATTTGTCTATAAGAATTTTAATTACCTTTGCTAAGATAATGCCATTTCAACTTTATAATTATAAAATATCTTTACAAATGTTAATAAAAGAAATATCTTGCTTTAAATTACTTTTAAAAGAAACTTATAATTAATTATATGATGTACATTTATCCATGCATATATATATATATATATATATATATATATATATATATATATAACACAAATAAAATGTCTGTTAATTTAAAAAAACTATTGTAATAACAATAAAAATAATAAATATAATGGTAATAAACTATTATAAACAATCTTTCAATCTGCAGAAGTAGTTTCAGTTAATACCTTAACCTGCCTCAACCTCGTTAAATTCAAATAACAAAACGGAAGCAAATGTCATCAATTCAAATTCCATGAATCCTGAATTTCAATGTTAGCAGCTTGTTTATTAATTAAATTCATTTTATTCCCATTTATTAAAATTGCCTCCTTAATTTTTCTTTTATTATGGTTTCTCTCTTCATGAAGAATCTCTACACTTTCAATATCAAACTTAAATTTATGTTTACATGTCCTTTCATGATCCAAGAAAACTGAAGCAGTCATTAAGTCACTGTTATTTTTGTTTCATACACTTATATAACAATTCATTCTTCTTTAATCTTTTTTCAATACTGCACCTTGATTCACCTATATATGATAACATACATCTACAAAAAATTTGGTACACAGCATTACTTTTCACTTGACAGGTGTGACATTTTTAGAATTATTCACTAATTTATAAACATTATTTAGAACACAGAATGAAACATTAAACACATTTTTATAAGCTGTAACCTTATATTTTAGTATAAAATATATAGTTTGGTAGAACTAGTCTAAAATTTTTCTATCTTCTTCCAGATGACTTGATTATCATCAGTAATGTTGTGTATACTTGACACTTATGTCCAAATTAATTGAACAATGAGATTATATAATTCCATTTTTTCCTTACTTATTATCTAATTTTTTTATTTTTCTTTCTTTTATCTATTAGTTTTGCTCTGTCTCCAAACACTAAGTTAGGTAAACTGTGCTTAACCTGAAAGTGAAAACCAATAGTCTATTACATCAAGTTTAGTAAAATAAATATAAACAAATAATTAATTTTTGTTTGCCTCTTTAAATAACCCTACATATTATTTTGGTTTAATTAAAGGATTCATTTAATTTTTTTTGAATTAATTTATAAAATATGATAAGATAAGCACTTTTTTTTTTCTTTTTCATTTTTCATTTTTTTAACAGACATGTAAATGAGAAGAAATTTAATTGTCTAAGAAACAAAATAGAACTGCCAGAGATTTTTTTAAAGAACTGCTGTGGTAACAATATAAAATATATATTTATATTTATTTATTATTTTACCATTAAATGTATAACAAAAACAAAAGCTTCTCTTTTTTAAAAAGACAAAATGTAAAGGTAAAGAAGGAAGTTAAAACTTCTCTTAAATAATTTAAGTTGCAATATTATCTGGTGTTAATAGCAAAATATATAGCTAAATCTTAACTAATCTATTCAAGTCTCCTGACCATGAGTCTAGCTGCTGATAATCTTCTTTAAGGTCTACAACTGAAATGCACAGGAATTTTTGTTGACCACAACAACAGGAAGAACAGTTCTAAAAGGTCAGTCTACTTGAAATTTTTTATTGTTTACAGACTATATTTAGCCTTTGGATAAAATTTTACCTATATGTTTTTCCTTCATGACTTTAACACCAACCCCACTTTGAACTTAGATTAGAAAAAAAACATTGTGAGTTATCTTATTAAAATTACAATATAGTTGTTGAAAGAAATAACAGCTAACCAGGAACTATTTTGGCTGTCATAGCACATATGGGATAATTATTTGCTTGAACTATCATTCATTGCCCTTAGCACTAATAAATTAAAGTAATAAATATTTTAATTTTGAAATAACACCTAAAATAAAGCCATGCAATTTTATTAATTTTTGAGGATAATCTGACCAAAATTAGACATATCCTGCCTCTCAAAATATCTTGGATCTTTAGAGAACCTTCATGTAGATCAACTAATTTATAAATATTCCTTATAAATGGAGATAAAGAAGGATACAATCAAACTTTTATGATTCTTCTATATCATAATTAAACAAATATAATTTAATTTATATTTGTCATTAAGTTTAAGAAATGTGCTATTAATTGATTGGCTAATAGCCAATAGATTTAAATAATATGTATTTGAACCTAGTGTAATAATTTAATGAACATGCATTTTATGTTTATTTGTATTTTATATTCTCTTATAAGTATATTAAATTCATGATATATATAATCTTTTGTGTATTAAATAATTAGTTGTTCATTTAGATATAGGGATTAAAGAGAGTCAATTTAGGTAACAGTGCTTGTGTAAAGATTTAATGATTAATTCAATGTGTCTATCACCACCACATGGGGTAATCCTGTATGTCTTCTCAGGTTCTGTGCTTATACTCATATTATAATATTAGGTAATATTTTTTCATATGATCTGGTCTCTGGTCGACCATTATCTCAATTATTTCCTGTAATAGAGTTTTCTTACATCTTTTGGGTTTAGTTCATGCTTGTAAAACTGCACATGCCTTCCAAATTAGGAGATTGATGAGGGTAATTTATTCCTATTTTATTAAGGAAGTGAGTGTTAATACTATTGTAATGTTGTGTACTGGTGGCCTAATCCACTGAATAATTTTTTGCCGTTATTTTATATATTCTTTAAGTTTGTTTCAGCACTGGTGGTTAATCTGCTGAACATTCTGCAGTTATGCTAGTTGCTCTGATGATGGTTAGAAAACCCATAAGGCACTTACTGTTCATTATTCCTTTGTGCAGATGAGTACATCCACAGGTATAGCATTGCTCTTTGTTTTATAAATGTATGTTTGAGCAGAGTCTCCATGCATTATTATGCATAGATTGTTTCCCTCATTTTAAGGTTTGCATCAGGTGTACTGTCATCAGCCATAAAAGGGTATTCATTATTATTATTATTATTATCATCATCATCGTTGTTGTTGTTGTTATTATTATTATTATTATTATTATTATTATTATTATTATTATTATTATTATTATTATTATTATTATTATTATTATTATTATTATTTCAATGTCTAAAATTTACAAATTTGGAATGAGCCAAGACTTTTATGATTGGCTGCTCTTCCATATTATCATAGCAATGAGCATTTTTTTTTAAACTTAAAAGAAGAAAGAAGTTGTGGGTAATGGTGATGAATTAAGATACCAGATGAATAGAGGCTATATATATGACCTCCAAGCAGAATTAAATCAGTCTTTACAAAACTATAATGTATCTAGGATCCAGTCAAATTAAATTTTAAAATAACCATTTTGATAATCTTCTCCAGACTTGTATATGAGTCAAATTTACACTGAGTATTTTGCCTAGTTAGCAAAATATATTCTTTCCTCAAATTATATAGTTAAACTACAAGAACACAAACAGAGGTTATCATAAAATATTATTTTAAGGAATATGCTATTTACTGTCTTCTACTATTAATGGAATTTTGTAAAATTGCATATGGGATGCTCATTGTAACACTAATCAAATTATTTGCCTCTTCTTTCAAAATAAATTTGAAATAACTTATTTGGAACCTATATTGGTTGCCTTCCTATGGATTAATGAAAGTTAAAACTTTATACAAGGTAAGTCTAAATCCACATGTAAATTCGCAGATTTGAAGATACTGCTTAATTATTATTGAAGATCAACAACATTAATTATAGATTATGATTTATTTGCTAGATCTTATAAATTATTAAAGCAGTTTGGACTAAAGCAAATAAATTCAGTATGTTTAAACCAAAGGATTATTAATCTACTCGTTAAACTTACAAGTGTTCTCTAAAGAATTAAACTGCTCTCTTTACACAAAACTACAATTCAACATCAGTCTTATAATAATGAATTTATGATTATGAATGCCATAATATGAAAATATGATAAACATCATAAATTAATTAGCAGATATTCTAAAGTGGGAGTAATGTGCTAATTATACAATTCGGAGTAGGATTACTAACTGTGCTTTATTAAATCTAAAATCATTATATGAAATGTTACTTAATACACTGTACAGGCTTACACACACCTCCACCTATATAATGTAATATATAAGGGATTCGAACTCAGACTTTCACACGACCCTCAGATAAATATTACTATGGATTTAAACTTGCAAAATGAATTACCCTATTACAAGATGTGTGTGTGCACGTGTGTTTGTTTAAATATTATGTTTAATAGTTATTGCAGTAAAAGTTATTTTAATTAGAGTAATTATATTTTTTTTAGAGATAAAAACAGTTTTTAAAATGCAGCTACATGAGAAATAAATAAGTTTGAAATTAATTTATATTAATTGTAATGAAAAGTTAAGGAAATGCATATTTTAAAAATTACTTCTCAGCGTAAAAATAAATTATTATTAAAACCAGTAAGTGAATTTAAAAAATACATCTAGAAAATAAATTTTTTATAAATAATTGTTGGTAATTTTTATAATAAGAATTTTAAACATTCTTATTAAGTTCGCATGCAGCATAGAAAATAAAAATAAAATTAAATTTAAATATATAGTTAATAATAATTAAAATAGCAAACTTTCCAAACAGTAGTGCCACCAAGCGCAAGCCTTAGTAATTAATTGGTGCAAAAAAGATTTGTACATAAAATTTCTATCTAGTGCCTACTCATCCAATATTCCCAGACTAGTTTCAAGCTAATGGTTTTTATCAGTGAGGATCCTTGGATTTGAGACCACATGGTAGCACTACCATTTGGAGAATTTGCTATTGTTATTAACAGCCTGTATAAGCATATGAAATGGTAATCACTTGACGTTTTGATAATAATAATTAAAAATGATGATGCTTATAATAATTGTTAATGTGGTCTATTTTTTACCATATTTGTATATCTATAAATGCACGGATTATAATTTTAAATTTAATGTAACTAATAATTTTAAAAATAATGTGATTATTTCATAAAGTTTATTTATTATTGATTCTTACTACTATGAGATGAGCCTAATATCTCAAATTTTGGATAATGTCCAGTAATATATTACATAGATTATACAATTTATTCAAAACATTCATACGATTTTTGTTATAATATTTCAAGTTTATTAATTTTTGTTTTGTTAGAAATTTGTTACAGAGAGGAGAAATTGCACACTATGCCTTACTAGCAATAATGTGATTATAAAATTTTGAATATTACTTGATACAAGTGAATAGAAAATTAGGGTGAACTGGTGAAATTGTTGTTAAAATTAAAAATTTTAAATTAATCCCAATGATCAGTTTAACTTTATTCTATCTTCTTAACTTTAAAAGATAAAATAAATAAATGAAATTAAGAAATGTGAAGAGAGATATATTTCTATTAGAAAAAATAGAGATTTTCATTGATCTTTATATATGTTCCATAGAGGTGAAAATATAACATATGATTAATGAGTGTGTACAAATTAATTATAAAAAGTATAGGATTCAATAGGTAATAAGATAGAATTAAAAAAAAAAAAACTTGGCTATCTTGTCTTACAAGTATTGGTGAGAAAGGTGGGACCTTTTTTAAGAAGACATTTAAATCACCTAATTGTGTAACTGCACCCTAAAGATAAATATTATTAAATAAAAAATAAAAGTAATGTAAAGTTGGATGATTTATGAAGAATAAAAAGTTGGACTCATACTTATATTATGATTCATAACAAAAGTGATGACATAAAAATTAATAAACTGAGCAAATTTATTATCATCTTTACAATTTTCAACTTTTATCAGTAAATTGCAAGATAAAGGTTTTTCCAAGTTTAATAGCTTTTCTTTTTTACATTATCCCAGGTAAACTTTCATATTTCTTATATTCATATAATCTTTTTTCTAAGTGTTTACAATCTCCTAGGGTTTGGTTTTAAACTTTGGATGTCTATTTACAAAAATGTGGAAGTGTGTGTTGTATTAAATTTTAATAATTTATGGAAATGGTTTATTTGACAACTTTAACATAAAGGATAGAAATAATATTGCTATTGAAAGAATTATTTTAATCTATTGAAACAATTCTTTCAGTTTATATAATCCTATAAGAGTGTATGACACTTTGTTAGAAGTAGCGATTGATCTTTGGAGTCATATAGAATTATCTAATATTGGTAGTACATGGGATCTGGCAATCATTATCATGTTTGTATAAGACATATTGCTTTAAAAAAGTAAATGTTAAATTATAATTAATGATAATAGTATTAAATAATGCAATAAGAATTAAAGAAAAGAGTATTATTTGAACTTTATTGGGCATATTATCCCAGGTTTTCTAGACAAAGAACTTCATAATCTTTCTACTTTGTCATGACTATTCATTCAGTGACTATTTGTAATTCCTCAAAGAAAATTTGATGTTCTTTGGAGTGACTATTTGAGACATTGACAAAGTTTTGTAATCGAATGATGTATGTTCCAATTTATAAGATTTTTCATTTTGCATGTTTTATGGCTTGACATAAGTAATTACACAGCTCATTTAATGATTTCTAATAATCAGAACTATTCTAAAGCCTTTATTGATTGGAAGTTTAGAGAAAGATTGAACCCCATAAATGTTAATCCTGGGAAACAATTCATGGAGTTTGAACTCCAGAGTCGTCATTATTACTGCATTGAACTATGCAGACCATGATTTCTAATATATGGTATATATAGAAATTTGTTGATGATTAAAATGTATAGAAAATTATCTGCTGTCTTAAGTAATTCCATGTTGAATGTAAAATTCAAAACTATACACAGTTATAAAATATATTTGTTAAACTGAAAATAAATTATTTTATTTTCAAGAAATAGTCTCTGACATGTAATTGCTTTTAATATATTGATTAAACTTGTTCACATGTTAATCATGTGATTATGAGGAGCTAATTTATTTTAATAAGTTTACATTATATAACATTTTTTTTATTGATTTTAATCTATTCTGCATTGTATTAAAAATAGTAGTTTGATTTTTTTTTTATATATTGGTAATAGACATATAATGAAAAAGTAGCAATTAACCACATAAATTGCATAACAGATTTTATACAGAATTATAGTGGGGTCTAGAAGTGTCGCATTTTCTGCATCTACATCTTTGATATTATCTCATTTAGATAAGTACATTAATGATCATTACTATTCATTTATTAAGCTTATCATTCTTAGATATATTAATATTTAAACTTAAAGACATGGAATAATTAATTCAACTTCATCTCTTTTTCTGTGTGTAATATCTTTTTAGATAAAACATACATCTCACCACATTTTCCTAAAACATGTAAAAAGATAAATGATCTCCAAGTACATTTTATGATGAAGCAACATTTCAGCATTATCCTAGATCACAATCTTTTACACATCTTTTCATCACTTGTGAATACTTATTAAATTACTACTATTTATTTACAAGTGTAGAATTTTCTGTACTCACATTCTTGACACTAATCCCTTTATTAATACTAATCATTTATTATGCTAAAGAGTATAATATCATTTCTAGCATGGATACAAATGTTAACTCAATTGAAGATGAGTACATCTGTTTTCACTTAAAACTCTCTGCCTTAGGGTACTCTAGATGAATATTAAGATTTGTCTAGTGATAAGAACCCTCAGTATTAAAGATTAATAGGTTATAAAGGTGATTATTTATGTGACATTTATTCGATGAAAAGGCATATTATGCATTATATTGATGCAATGCTTTAAATGCTTAATCAGGTGTCTGTTGAAGATATTTTAGACAGGTTGAATGTATTTATAAGCACAAATTTGAAGTGATAGGTAGGGTAACCTTTTGACTTCCCTATTCTAGGATTTTTAGGGATATTGATTAGTAAATGAATGTTAAACAGATTAAATTTCCATATTGCAAATGCTATAGTTTTATCATCTATAAATTACACTAACATATCTGCCAGTTCATATATTTAACTTGCATTTTATATTTAAAATTTTTATAAATGTAGCATACTTGATGAATACTGTTAAAAGATAAAACATATATAATATGAAAAAAAAAAGTGTATTTATTTTACACCATTTATACAAGAGTCTCATTCGAAATATTTTAAAGTTTTAAATTTTAATAAGAAGCTTTGAATATTTTTTTGCAGTTATAATTCTGCTTAGTATATTTGCAGATATTATCGAATAGAAATTATCTTTCGTATACGATTTTGATAATGTATTTGGGAATATATTTTTTTAACTTGATGCGATTTAAAACCCTTTATTGTTTAACTAAAGATTTAAAAAATTTGATTTTACAATAAATTGGTGATATAATACAAAACTTTTTAAAAATAATTGATTTAATAAAATGACAAACTAAAATTGACTGACAATAATGGTTGTTTACTCAAAGGTTTAATATTATAAAAATATTTTTGAAAGTAATTTATTTAACTAAAAAATTTAAAATTGACTGATGGTAATGTTGATTTCTTGAAAAATAATTTTAAAATAATGACAGCTGGGGCGAATAAATTATTAAATGTATTCAGATGTTGGTTTGAGATAACGTTTTCATAACAAAGCCGCACATAATCTTGACAATTATGCAATTAATGGTAACATATAAAGAATTGAATTGATAATTACTTGTTTTAATATATCTACATTTTATTTGTAGCAATTTAGGAAGCAATAATAAAATAAATTAAAAAAAACATACTGACAGATGTTTGAGTGATATTTCACTCATGTTTTAATCTGTACTAAAATTATTTATAAACTTATTTACTGATTAATACTTGATGGTTAACTAGGTTGGCTCTAGGTCAACTAGCAGAAGGAAAACCCAACTTGAAAAAGTTTCTTTTTTATACAGCTATGATTTGAATCCCAGCTATAGACTTAGCAGTAGGTGCATTCTCATTACACCAAAAGGTTCTCCGCATATATATGAAACTATCCTTACAGAGCATGAGAGAAATGTAATAAAGCATATCGAATTGTCTATGTGAGCATAAATGTTTGAGTCATTGGTACCTCTAGCTCACCTAATCAATGACAGTCATTTGCAAAATTTATGTTTAGTGAGAAAGGATTTGATTGAAGTTTTCTACAATGATGAATAGTTATAATGAGATTGATATGGGTAATGCTCAGCTATGAAATAGCATCCATAAGTAGTGAATAGTAGAATGATCTTCAGATAAGAGGGCTATCTTTAAATAAAAAATAAACAATGACTGGCTAAAGAGTATCTTTTATTTTGTTCAATAGAATATTAGTTCACCTAAGGCTAGATATTATTTCTAGTCAAACACTGTTTTCTGTCTTCTTTTTTTTTTAAAAGTCTTCAGTTACCTAAGTTATGTAGTACATGTCATCATGAATTTTCACACCATTAGTCAACTACCTATACTAACTTATTTCAATCCTCTTCCCTTTTTAGCTCAAGCTCTTGTAAATTGAGGAAATAATGATAAGGCCCATTTAGTGGAAAAGTATTTTTTAATTGTGATCTTTCCTCAAGGCAATATGATCATTAATGAGTCTGTTTGGAATTATATTTAAGACAAGTTTTAGGTGGGCAATGTTTAGGCAGTTCTAATTATGGATTTCTTTGTCTAATAGAAAACTGAAAGGATCTAGAAAATATAGTTAAAATGATCTATTATACATACCACATTCTAGTTGGGTTTATAAGCATGATAGGTTGTTTTTTAAAGTGATGGAAATAATATTATTCACAGTAAAAATAAAACAGAAACCAATGGTAATATTAAAAGTTAAGTATTACAAATTCAGTTATTTATTTATTTTTTTTAAGTGTCATAGCATCGGCCAGGATGCGAACCCACAACCCGAGCAACTGCCTGCAAGTGCAAGGCAGTCACGCTGACCTCTCGACCACCAATGCAAGACAAAATTCAGTTATTTTAAATATAATTATATGGTATTTGCAAACTTTATGTGATAGAAAGTCTTCAAGGCTTCAGCAGAGGATTTAGTGAAAGTGATCTTTAGGAAGAAGAGCAGTTAATAGAACAGGTATAATGACTACTTGCTTTTTTAAAAAATAACAGATCATCCAATTAAAAGAGAATGCATGGCATTAGATTTGCTGCAGAGTCTAATTTATTATTTCTATTTTTGGAATTTCTTATATCAATGGATTTGGTGTTAAAACTACTTTGCCTTACACAATGATTCTAGTACTCATTTTATTACTGCATATGCTCCATAATTAGGCTCAGAGAATTCACAGAAACCTTTTATTTTTTGATGTGTAGCATTATAACAATACTATTAAGAGTTTTAATGTTTTTGGAATAGAGGCTTTAATATATGTGTTAATATAAATAGTAGATTTAATAACAGCATTGGTGCTATAATGTTAAATAATCTGTTGATATTAAATTTTTGCACAACATATGGAATGTCATCACAAACAATTTGTGAAAACAGAAAAATCATTATAAAGGAACATGAATGCATTCATGTTAAAACAATGATATTTAATATATTATATTATAATCAAGAGTCAGAATTGAAGAGAAGTCCATATTATGTGAGCATGATGAAGTAGAGATTGTTGGATGGATTATATATCAGTATGTTCCAAAGTTAAAATTATAGTTGCTTTATTAATTATGCTAAATTTTAAAGCTATTAAACACTAAAATTTAGAAATTTGAACTTTCAAGGCTGTTATGGTACTGAAGCACTGTTCTTTTGAGGAATGATCATATTATTATTGACTGGATTAAAATGTAACATGTGGCATAATTTCTTTTATAGAATAATAAATCAAATTGGAATTTCATTAAAAAATAGCTATTTAAAGACAGAAAATCAATGACCCACACATTTGAAAATAAATGGTGAATTAAAATGACAAAGAAGATAAAAACATTTATTAATTGTAGTCCCTTTATATCTTTACTGAGACACTGAAAGCAATTGGATCCTGAAAAAGAGTATAAAATGTTATAAGTAAAGTTTTAATAAAGAAGTAACAAATAAACTATAATACTTTTTTTTATTAAAACTTATACGTTTTTATTTATTTTTATATATATAATGGAAGTAAAACTATTTTATATAGTATGATTATATTTTAAACAGGTTGAATAATAATACAGGAATTGAGATGACAACTTTTATTGACAAAATCATTTTTACATTCATTTAAATTTGTGCAAAAATATCCATCTTATTGAAACCTACATAGTCCTTTGTAGTTTCAAAAATGAAAAGGCTAACGATCCTGATGAAATTTCTGGAGAAGTTTTAAAAATTTGATATATTTGGTTAAAAAATGTTGGAATTCTTGAAAGTTGTGTTGAAACAGGCAAAACTCTCCATATAGTAATGCCACTCACTGCAAGCCAGAGTAATCAATGGATGCAAGAAGGTTTATGCATAAAATCCCTATCTAGTATCTGCACATCCAGTATCCACAAATTAGTTTCTAGCTTGTGAATTTCATCAGTGAGCAGCCTTGGATCTGAGAACACTGCACCTAGATCTTAGGATCTAATGTAACCCTCTAGCAGCCACCTTTTACCTCTACTTAACTACAAAACTATGAGTCTAAAATTGAAAACAATATTTTGAATCCAAGTTCAATAACTTATGTAATCATATAGATCTGAAATCAGTTCAGTACATAGCTTGATTGAGCATAAGTAAATGGTGATCATGTGAACATTGTGCTGCAGATCTCAAGGATACATTTATTTTTATACTTTTTAAAAACAAAAAGAATAAATAAGATTGCACTGATTATCATGAAATATCAAAGGTATTTTCAATAAATTTGTTGAATATGTTTTTTCCAGGCATAGGTGATTGGTTAAAAAAGAATCAAGAGTGATTTTAAAGTATCAAAAAGTATTATAGGCATGATTTTTATTCCAAAAAAGTATCAGAAACTAAAGAATGATTTTGTCAATTAATCAAATTGGTTTATGACAATGTTTGAAATTAATTAATTGTCTAACTGTAGGAATGAGAATATATGTTATGTTAGAAAATGTGAAGCATTTGAAATAAAAAATCAGTGTTAAATAAAATGTATACTTGCTCCAACATTGTTTCATTTTTTATGACTGCGATCTTTGTAACAGTTTACAGGTATTTTAACAAATCAAATTTCAGTTTTGCTGCAAATATGATTGGTGGAATTTTAACTGTGAATTAATTCAAAGGAAAAACAATAATTTCAGTTTTGGAATTCTGGATTTTACAGCATATTTATGATTACGCTAAGTTTGTCTGCTCAATTTACTCAATGTTTGAACAAAACATATAAAAACTTTGATTTAATGGTTAATATTCAACAAACTTACTAGCCAATAATGCAAGAAAATCTATAGTAAGATTTTGGTTGTATAGTTAGCAAGTTGAGAATGCAATGATTTAAATAACTTGGCATTTTTTAAATCTAGATTTTAAATTTACTAAATGTAGAGTCACGGTACAAATTTTTGCTATTGACAAGTTAAAAGATAGAGTTTTTCATCACAGTGAAATAACTATTGCAATTAAATTATACATATATAGAGTGAGAGGGGGAGCTTTCTTTTATCTAATTTATTATATGGTAGTAAGACTTGGACAGTGTATTGAACAAACATAAAAACATAAGAAAATTTTATTTGTAAAAGGTCCATAAAATTTAAAAAATAAAAAACAAGATCATAAACTAATAAATGTGTTTCTCAACTATTCAGATATAATATTTAACCATTATAAACCAATCAGTAACCACCTAAACATTCACAATAAAGATAATAATCAATATTTCTCACTGCTGTCAAGGCAACCATCTCACCTTTTAATAGCAATAATGGAAATCCACTCTTATTAATGGTTTATTGAATATATATGGACACTTAAAGATAGCAATTTGACCGCAGAGAATGAAATATTGATACAATGAAGTTTAAATAAACCTCTTTAAACATGAAATAAACATGTCCATGAAATGCAGACTAAATTGCTCATGTATTATTTAAATAATAAGTGAAATAATGCTTAAAGCTAAATGGACCATTAGTAAGAGTGGATTTCATTTCTTGCTATTAAAAGGTGAGAAGGTTGCCTTGACAGCAGTGAGAAATATTGATTACTATCTTTATTGTGAATGTTTAGGTGGTTACTGGTTGGTTTCTAATGGTTACAAAATTATCACATTTATCTTTGAGCATTATTTCACTTACTATTTAGATATAATATTATATAAAGTTCACTAGTATAAAATCACACTTTTATTAAATTGATCATGTGAATTGATTAAATAATACCTCCTTTTCTAAAAGGATCTTCTTGGTGAACCTGGGTATGGTTTTATGGGAAAGGTAAACCTTAATGTATGCTATAAAGACTATATTAAAGACATCCTAAAAAGTACAATGTTGATGATTTTTATTAGGAAGCTATAGCAGAAAATAGAATATACATGAGAATTACAATTATGCATAGTGTTGAAGTATATCAGAAAGAAACCTTTTCTACAAAATAAGTTAATGAGACAGTTTTGCAAAATATCTACTCAACAGAATAATAGACTAACATCTATGTTTAGACACATTTGTGGTTTGCAGATTACTTGGAATGGTCATATTTATTTATATATTGTTGCTGATGTGGAAAAATCGAGATGGATGCATTGATAAAAAAAGCAAACAAAAAACATTGAAAACTATATATATATATACTTTATGTCTGGGTATATATTTATATATACATTTATTTTAATTCAGGACCAAGTAATAATATTTATTAATTAATAATGAAAAGATTCATTAAATTTAAATAAATTACAAATCGATTGAGAACATAAATTTTGTATATATATATTTATTAATAAAAATATGTTATTTTAAAAAAAGTAATTCGTTTTAACAAAGTCGATTTTTTTTTTTTTTTGAGAAAAAGATTTAAAACTTTGCTAATAAGTTAATTTATAAACCGATATTTAAAGTATCCATTAGCTAACCATTCATAACTATTAGAGGCAAATTGCAGTCTTATGTTTAGATTGTGGGAAGTCTTTTACAAGATGTCATTGATAATGGAAGAGAGAATTTACACACATATTAAATGCATTTCTCTGTTCTATATATATATAAACTGAGTCCTTTTAAAACTTATTTTATCGCTTTTGATTTACAATATTAATAAGTGAAATCAATGCTGAAATTTTATATATTTTTGTTAAAGTTATGTATTTTTCCTATATATATATAGTAATAAATAGTCATATCTTTTAAGTATCTGTAATTGAAACGGAAGTGACTACTGCCCACTGTGACATTGCATAACTCAGTGGGAAGTAGTTACTTCCGTTTCAATTATATATATTGTAAAGTCATGTAAAGGAAATGGCAAGCATCCCTTCTAATAATTACCAATGAGCTCTGGAGAATCAGCATAGAATAAAATAATAAGTTGTAAACTGAACAATATCAGCATTAATCAAATCAATAGTCATCATTTATGATTGGCTTTAAAAGAGTTACATTGTAAACTTTAGACTAATTATCTTCTAGCCAATACCAAACTTAGGAATAATGTAAAAGCAATTACTTGCATGAACATATTTAAATGCTAAAGTTGCAATAATACAGAGAAAAATGCTGAGACTAAGATATCCTGTGGATCATTTTCAATGCTCATATCACCCAGTTCTTCAACATATTGACCATCAATAATATAATAATTGTCATAAGTGAGTGTTCTGTAAAGATGACTTTTATATTTGCATAATCCAGAGAACGACTACCTGGACATCCTAACACAAACATATACCCCTACATCAATGAAAAACAACTTATTGTTTGTGAATAGCTTGGGATGGATAGACTAAAAACTGAGTCTGTGAATAAGAGAAAATACAAATATATAATACTTTAAATCCATATAAATATTAAATAATTTAACTGGAATAATTTAAAACAAACAGTGATAAATTTATTAATTAGGAATAATATCAATAAACATGATATTAAACATCTATTCATTACTTTGTTATAATTTATGTGAAAGAGTGTGATGATTTTAATTAGCCAAGTCTCCATGTTGGGAAATATAACAATCTCCTGAAAAGATCAGAGTTACAGCAAAAGGGGAAATCCAATTTATTTTAATTTATAAACTTTTATAAAATATTTATTTTATATAGCGCTGTGTTTTAAATTGTAATAATAATTAGCATTAAGATAATGCACATGTGCTTTGTAGATCTTAACAATAAATGAATACTCTCATTTTTCAAATCCAAGATAAAGTCTATGTGAAAGAGTACAATGAATCCACCTATTCTTTCAACCCAAATGTTTAAGTATTGGCAAATCTTAAGTATCTGAAAATGAGAGCGTGAAGATATTAACCATCACTATTCTTTTACAAAGACTTTATCTAGGATTTGAAAAATGAGAGTATTCATTTATTGTTAAACTTTTATGAAGTACAACTATTTTGCTTTAATTAAAAACGTTTCTTACTTAATACAGTAAAAATAGATAATAACATTTTATAGTGAAAACAAACTTGTTTTATTTTTTATCAAAATTGGAATTAAATAAACCATTAAATAGTCTCATTTTATGCTTGATTTGAAATAATTTTGTAATACTTTTAAATATGAAAAATTATTATTTAACCATTAATATTTTTTTCAACTGTATATATTGTAAATAAATATTTCCAATACATTTTGTTCATTTCTACTTTTCCTTTCTAACTTTATATACATATGCATTCACACATTACTATGCTGTTGTGTTTCATGATACACTACCATCTTATATCCCTTATCTTAGGATAAAAGGTAAAGAGAAATGAAATACCTCTCTAACAATATTTTACATGTTATACATACATTATTAAAACAAAGTTCATACTTTAAATCCTTTACTCAATGCTTTTTTGATGCAAGTTGAATCTTTCAAAAAAGCATTGAGTAAATGATTTAAAGTATAAATAAAAACTTCAGTCACTGGACTATAAGTGCTCAATACCTGATGGACAACAAGAGGGCTAGCTCAATTTAGATACCATAAACTACCAACTCTGGATCTGAAATAATAATAAAATTTTTGCAAAGCCTTGCTCCTTTGAGTCTTAAAAGTTGGAATCATGGTACTGTTTATGAAAAACAATATACGCATGGCTTCTTTTTTGAGATTTAGAGAGAGGTAAATATAAACATGGAAGTGGGTTGAAGCAGAGCCCATGGAGTTACATGAAAACCTTGCAGCCTCAAACCAATGACAAAATTGTCTATCCATCATCAATACTGAAAGTATAGTTAAACAAATCTCAATAGGCAAAAAATTCAATCTTCAAAAATTCTGCTTTGCTTTTGTTCTACTTTAAATATGAACTTTTTTTTTTACATATATATTAACATCACTATTTTATAATATATAGGTCAGTTAAATATTAGACAAATTTTTATATATTCTCTTATTATATATTTCACAATAATTGCCCTTTTCTCTTAATCTTTCATAAAAGACAGACTTTTCTTTTTCAAGTGTGGTTATATTTGAGATTTAAGTTATGTGGTCATTTTGTATATTGACCACTAGAACTCAACCATCATTAGGCCCAGAATTGAATTGCCATTTGTAATGACATGAAAAAAATGATGGCATGTGGTGATGGCAACTATCATCATTCCCATGACCAATAAAAATGAATATGAGTAGAGTCAGCATATAAGTTGGAAATTAATAATAAGTTATAAACATAATAATATCACCAGTTCTAATGAAACATTAGCCAATGCCAAATTTAGGGTATTTCATATTGAAGCAATTATTGGCATGTACATATTTAAGTGCTTATGTTATAAATGTATACATAAAATTCTGAGATCAAGATATGCTGATCATCATTAATGCTCATTGCTACCAGGTACTTCAAACATACTGGTCAGCAGTAAAATAACAATTATTATAAAGTAAGAGCTTTAAAGGTGGATTTTATATTTGCACCATTCATATACCTTTTTGTATGTTCAAACACAAGCATGTATCCCTATATCTATATAAACTATTCATTATTGCTCATGACTAGCAGGAGATGCATGGATTGTAGGGACTGTAACTGGGATAGAGAGAAAATACAAATATATATTTTAAATCTATTTTAGTATTAAATAACTTTACTGGAGTAAATGAAAACAATGATAAATAAATTTATTAATTAGAAATAATAACAATAGACATGAAATTAAAGATCTGTAAAATACTCTATTATATCAATATATCATTGTGATTTATATTCTGATTTTGATTTACAAATAATAGAAAATATGTTTAACAATATAATTTACAGATATATCAATATAGGTTTCCATGATACACACATGTCATCACGCAAATGTGATCATACAAAATATTTTACTTGTCAATAATATATTACAAATCATTAAACAATAAACATACAAATATGCGAACACATACGTGCGCATTTTAATATAAAATATTTGTAGCACTAATTTTAATTATTTTATCCTACAAATAATGTTTTAACACTTTTTAATTGTAAACAAATATTTTTGTCTTCTGTTTCTTTTAAAGTCCTACATAATTATTATTTTATACTAATCTTAATTGTAAGTATTTTTTAAGTTAAGAAATATTACTTATCTTTTTTAAAAATCCAACTGGAAAGTTATTTTAAAACTCTGGCTTGTTTTTCCACCTGCTATTTTTTGGTCCAATACTTTATTTTTAATCCAAAGTTGTTTACTTTTAATTTTTGTCTTTTAACTTTTAAAAAAAGTTTTATGGAATCCATTTTTTTACTATTGAACTCCTTAAAATTGTTTAAATACCATTCTTATTAGAAATATTTCTCTTCTTTTAAAAAAAATCAGCTCAAGTAAAATAACTTTACGTGGAATAAATTTTTTTTTCTCACTCTTTAGAATTATATTTCACAATATATACGTGATTTTTCTCTGTGTTCCTTCCTATTCATATTGTATAAAAAAGTACATGTATAATATATAGCATTGAGTCTTGTGGTCATGTCTGTGATAAGCAAACACAGGATAAGTGTTGGCAGTCATCATCTCCCTTTACTTTTTATAATTTTCTGGATTGCAGCAAGCAAGTGGTCAAGCTCTCACATATTGGGCTATGAATTCACTGAGAAGGAATCCCTACTTCTATGAAAATTCAAAATTGGCCAATATGGAGACTGTCAATGGTTCTTAGATGCTAGTTTTTGTACATACTAGTACTACAGCATTCTCTGTAGTCTAATAACTTATTAAACGAATAAAACTTTAATTTGAGCTGACTATTTATAAACTATATAGTGGAATTTGAAAACAAGATGAACAATCAAGTTTTTTTTAAAATCTTGATTAAAAAAAAAAACATATGATAAAATTATTACTTTAACATATTTTTCAATTCACACTTATTTAAACCAATTAGTCAGAAATTTTATTTTTAAAAACAAAAACAGACTATAGAATTAATTACAATCAAAGTACATTAGTAAAACTATTGTTTTCAAAATGTTTTACATTTATCAAAACTAATTAGCCTTAATTTTTTTAAAAAAGTTTCTTTTTTAATATAGAAAAAATAGGTAATAAAATTTTATAATGAAAACAAGTTTTTTTTTTCTTTTATCAAAATCAAAATTTTTATGTTTGATTTTGAATAATTTATGATACTTTTAAATATTAAAATTATTAGTCAAATATCAAAATTAATATTCAATTATTAATCATGTCTTTTAGGCATGTCTGTCACATAATGGTGAAGTTGTATACTATTTGCTTTTTAAGGTTAGCATCTGTAAAAAAAAAATAAAAAAATTCTTTTAGCTGCATAATATTTGAAATGAATCTTGTAGTTTTCATGGTTTAGTTTTTTTGACTAGGTTGTAGCTTTAATTACAGCACAGTATTGAATTGTGTACTGAAAGAACAGTTAAAAAAGCTTCAACAGATAAAGCTCAATCTAATCTTTAAAAATTCTGCTTTGCTTTTGTTTTATTCTAAGTATGAACTTGTTTACATATATTATAATTTATAAATTAATTATATATTATTAAATAAAGGACATTTTAATATATTATTTTGTCATATATTTCACAATAATTTTTTTTTCTGTTAATTTTGCAAGTGTAGTTATACTTCAAGTTAAGTGGTCATTTTGTATATTTTTTTCTAGACCATGTGGTCATTTTTTATACTGTCTACTAGATCATGATCATTATTGGGCACCACATTTACTATTTGTAATGGTATATTTAAAAAGGGGGTGGCATGGAATGATAATAAATATCATCCCTAATTAATAAAATGAATATGAATAAAAAGGCAGCATTTACATTGAAAATAAATAATAAACATGTTATAGACATAATATCATCAGCATTAATCCATTCAGCAATCATCCTTTGTGACTGGATTTTAAAGATACACATCATAAAATCTAGACTAATTATCATTGAGTTAATGCCAAATTCAGTACTTTATATAAAATTAATTATTTGCATGCACACATACTTAAGTGCTAAATGTACAAAATTATGCTTTAATATGCTGAGATTAAGATGCCATAATCATCAATATTTAAGGTCACTAGTACTTTGAGCATATTGCCCATTAATAAAATAATAATTGTGATACAGTTAGTGAGGTTTAACTATATCAGAGTCCTAGGAGCCGTATTAAATTTTTAGAAAAACTGACTTGAGACACAATTTTCACAATAACTTCAGTTTTAATAATGTTAGAACAAAATTATGTATATTGATAGAAAATAGAAAACTTAGGAAAACAATAAGGGTGAGACAAATAGTGTTTACCATTAAAAAGTTAGGAAAAAAAGTTTTCAACATCTGAAATAATTATTACTTTATTGTTTGTTCATAATTTCTAATTTATCATTAATTAAGTTTAAATTACATCCTCATTGATAATTTTTTTGTATTCCTTACAAAATTCTCATTCAAACCATATATAATACTTTTTATCTGAGATAATTCATGGCTTCAAAAGTAGTCACATAAAAATTTTTCATTTTTATCTTGTGCTCCAAAAGTTAACAAATCTTAAGGCATCTATAAGAAAAAGATTCATCCTAATAAAAGATACAAAATAAATCATTTCCAGAAGACTGCTATGCATTTGCCATCATAGCCATTGACTTATTGTCTATCCAAAACTAGAAATTGAAGCTACTGTCTGTATCAATGATAAAATGAGTTTCATCTCTTTCAATTTATATTTTTTGTGTATACCAGTGATGATTATATTTTTTGTGCACACAAGTGCTACTATCTTGTTATATTTGTTGTCTCACAGAGATATAATTTATTTGCATATAGCTCTTTTGCTAGCTATAAACTTGAAAATAATATGATGCAAGATGTGGCAAACTACTGACTCCACAGCATGAGTACCAAGGCATAAGCAAGAATCAGGATTTGATTCTTTGCCTGCATACAGTTCCTGTTTAATACATAACCATTGTGACTGCCACCAAACACACCATTTGAAACATATTGGTTTCAAGAGTTTATATTTTCAAATGGTACTATTTCCAGTAAAATTTGTGATTGCTTTAGCAAATGTAACCTTTTTGTACATCTGATAATCAGTCTTAAAATTTACATTGCCCTGCTCTATAATATCTTAATTTTATATATAAAAATCATTACTTGTTATACAAACACAGACATGCAAGTGTAAATACAAACACACTACAAATATAAACACACTAATAAACTATTAAACCCTTTGAGAATCATTATGTTTTTAAAATAAGATTGCCTCAAACTTAGATCAGAGCCCAAAAATTACAGTGTACATAAACCACTACCTTATATTTCAATACAAGTATAATTTATATACTTCTCACACTAATGCAAATGCAAAAACACGTTAATAAATTATAATTTATAAAATAATAATACAAATTTTAAATAATACTATGCAAATAATAAAAATATTTAAAATACAATGCAAATTAAAAAAAAATTAAAAGTAAATACTTATGATATTACATTTTTATTGAGATGAGGACCTCGAATCATTGAGATTTCTTTAATCCATTTTATCACAGAGGTTTAGAGATATGAAAATTGTGCCTTTGTTTTCTTCATGCAATATAGTAAACTGTGCAGAAAAGAAAAAATAAATAAATGAACCTATTAATAAAAATAATAAAAAATCTAATTTTTTCCCGATTTTAACATGCAATATGCCATTTTAAAAACAAATTTAAACAGCAGAGAATGATGAGATTTTTGTAAATATCATGCTTATAGTTTTTCTGCAATTTTAAAAAGAAAACAAAATTTCAACAAATCAGCTGCCACTAGCGGCTATTACACTATCACCACTGAAGCCAGTAAAAGTAATTTTTACTTTTCTGTCATCCAGAGAACTATTTGAATGTCTTAACAAACATATAACCCTACTTCTATATAAACTAATCTTTATTGTTCATGGCTAGCTTGAGATGTAAGGAAATATTGACTGTGACTATGAACAAAAGAAATACAAATATGTAATACTTTAAATCTATTTTAATATTAAATAACTTCACTGGAATTTATTAATTAGAAATAATAATAATAAACTTGAAATTAGACGTCTGTTAAGTACTATATTATATCAATTTATTATTCTGATTTTGATTTACAAATAATAGCAAATATATTATAACAATATAATTTACAAATGAATCAATATGAGTGTATATGACATACACATATATAAGCACATACATGCGCCGGTATGATAATACAAAATACTTAAATAATTAATTATGCCTTGATTTAAATTCAGTATTAAATAGTTTAGATAATACAAAATATTTAAATAATTAACTAGGCTTTGATTTAAATTCAGTATTAAATAGTTCAAAACAATCTATTGTTGGTTAATGCATCCCTGATATAATTTATAAGATTTCTTTCAGTTGTGATTAAAATATATACCGCCTCTTATGAGGCATCTCATCGACATCTGACGTCACTCTAATTCTGCTAGTTTTAAGGCTAGAATATTCGTTTGACAGTTATTGATTAGGTTTTTAAAAGTTCTGTAAGATGGTGCCCTCTTCCGAATTATTTTACAAGTAAAAAATCAAAAAAACCGCATTTAAAACTAAACAAAGAAAGAAGTTTGTCGGTGATTGGCTGTTAGCTGGCTCTCAGCCAAAAAAGACATTCTGATTGGCTGGAAAGAACAAAGAAACTGCCTGATCAAAGAAAATAAAGAAAAACGCTGAGATTTTCATTTCGAATGCAATTTAAGTATTAAAAAAATATAATTTGAGAAATTAAAATAGTTTTTTAATAAAATATACTAAAAAAACAAAATTATTTTCGAAAAATATTGAAGATTTTAGTAAAAATATTTAAGATTTAGCAAAAAGAAATCTTTACTTTTCCATAACGTAAAATTGAAAAAAAGCGTTTGCGTCAGCACTTTTTTGTTTAGACATTCACTTTAAGTTTGCCGAAATTGAATATATTTTATAATAAATAAATAGCAATTTATTTTTGAAAGAACTTTCGTTCTCTTTCATAACCTGAAAAATTAGTAATATACTTTTTATAAACGTATCTGAGTTGAATTTAATATTATAGGCGAATATGTTTTAACAATAGGCTTTGTCTTCAGTTTGTGAGTTGGCCAATTAAAAGATTTGATTTTTACCTCATACAACCAATAATATAATTAGTGGTTAAAGGGTTAAGTGGAATAATTAATGTTCATACAAGTAGAGTTAAAAAGGGGTATCATACCTCAACTTTATATATTCATGAACTGAATGCAGGTCATAACATATTTGATAATGCAGTGTTTATTTTTTCATAAGAAAAATTAAACAGAAGAAAATTACAATAGTTTTTCAATGATGCAAATTACATGGTTTATAGAAGGTTATTGTGTTTTATGTGTGTGTTTTGTATCTAATTAATTTTAACCTGGTCTGTTTGTGAATAACATGGCTGTGAGAGAATTTTAGTATACATTTTTTTTTAACCTGGTATTTAATGAGATATGATTTTTTATTTTATTTTATTTTTGTGTGATGTTAATTGATTTGTTTCTGCTAGTAATTTTTGTTTAACAAATTTATTATGGTTTGTATAGAGGTCAGGCAGACTGCAGTTCCAAATTATGACTTCCAGTGCTCAAGCATTGATGAATTTCCACCAGTAAACCATTTAATTATTTCATAACAATGGTTACAAAATAAGAAAAATAGATAAATTTATAGTAAAATAGTATAGAAGTGTGAAATAAGGTGCTTGAAATAGATTGATTAAAAAGTGAAAGAAAATATTTTCTGGACTTTTGAAGAGTGAATTAGTAAAAAGATTAATTAAATGCTATATGTGGAGTGTACTGTTGAACGGCCATGAAACATGGGCAATGAGTAATAAAATTAGGAACAGATTGGAAGCTTTTGTGATATTGAGAAGAATGGAAAAAATCAATTGGATGTATAAAATAGAAAATGAAGTTTTGCAAAAATAAATGAAAAAAGATTGATTGAGGAAATTAGAAATAGAAAGAGAAACTGGATTGGACAAATATTAATAAGAAAATATAGTTTAATGAAAGATGTTTAGGAAGAAATGGGATGTGGAAACAATAAGAAATGATGGAAAATATTGACATTGTTGGATAATATAAGAAATGAGAGAAGTTCTGTGAATTGAAGAACTGTGCAATGAAGAGAATACAGTGGAAAAATGGATTTATTGGTGATATGACTACTCTCTGGATTTGTCCACGAGATAGAATACTATTGATGATGATATCATAATTTCTACATTTAGAACATTCATTTATTTTAATTAATAATTAAAGAATATTATGATTAACACTTAATTTTGTAGCAACTTGATTCATTTTCTCTCTATCATATATTCTTTTTTTTAAGCATGCATAGCATACATAGGGTTTGATCATTTCTAAATCCAACCTATGCTGAAAGATTAAAACTAAGGTCTAGAGATGAATATTCATGGAAGAGTGGTGCTAAAGATGTAATCTTATTGAAATAATGTCAGTAAATTTATTGATTTAGATTGTGGCAGTGATAATGATGATGTTTTTGTGAGCACTTTACAAATAATGTTCACATTACTGGCTGATGTGAATTCTTCCTCATACCTGGATCTACTGAGCACCAAAATATACTTTTATTGCTATGCTGCTTCACTGTAGAATGTAAGTAGAATAAATCATTATTATGAAATTGAATTGACTAGCTTCTCTCAATGTTTACTTTTTTACTTCTTGATTAAAAAAAAAAAAAAAACTACTAAGAATGATTTCTCTGTGTTGCTGTCTTTATGAATGAATAATAAAGAATTCCCATTACTAGCTTTTTTTTTCTAGATGACCAAAACATATATTTATCATATGCCAAAGTCAAAACAGCTTCTTCACTGATGAAAATAAATTAATAATTTTTATTAGTCATTAATTAGACTAGAGATTATTCATTTAAAGAACAATATTTCCATAATGTAATTGCACTATTCCACTCTCATGCAAGGTAAAGACTGGTTTCTATTTTTTTTAACACCTTGTGGAGAGGTATAATAATAAACTTATGAACAAAGACATTACACTACAGAAATATTATTTACCTTCTTTACTGAGATTAAATTTAATTAATTTTTTAAAAATCCAGTTATTGTTTTTGTACAACTGTATTAATTAATTAGTTGTTTTATTGGGCTTTATTTTATATACGATGACTTATATGCAATTACTTTTAATATATATATATATACCAAATGCATTGACCGTGAAGCGAACCCGGGCCAGCTGCTTGGAAGGCAGAACAGCCTTTGTTTAATATTTACTTCACTTAATTGAAATTAATTAATGCCATTTGTTATAAAAATGGTTTACTTCTTAAATAAAGTTATCAAGTTTTATGGTTTTTTAATACTTTTTAAAATGAATGAACTTTTACTCTTTAAAACAATAGATTTACATTCATAAACTATACTACATTTAGAAATTAAATGCTACAAACCAGGCTTTTACAAGATTGCATATTTATTTCAATTTAATATATGCACTCACCGTAATAATTAATTTATTTTCAAATAATTTTTTGTTACTTTTTCACACTACGAATCCCACCCATTTGTCTATACCTCTCCTTCTTCTTAACCTTAATAGATTAAAGTAATCTAATTGAATAAAGACTAGTCAACAAACAACCACAATGATATAGATCTATATTATATTACCTTTCTTTTTTATTTATTTGTTTGTTATTTTTTATAAGTGCTATTGTGCTAAAATATTTTTAATCAATCTATCTTGCTTACCTTTTTTTTTTATTCTGACTTAACAGTTTGACATTAGCAGTCTTATCCTGTATTTAAATTCAGCTCACTCTGATACTTTTTGTGATTTATGTAATTACATAATAATTTATTTGATATTAGCATAATCACATGATGATCATCGATTTAAATATTATTAAATTCAAATGAAAATTTTGTATTATAATTTTAAAAATTTCCTAAAATGAAATAAAGTTTTTTTTTTTACTTATTTCTAAACAAATTTTTTATTTACAAAATTATTTTACATATGCGGGATTCGAACTCAGACTTTCACACGACCCACCACTCTCGGTACCATCTCATATTGCTGACCCACCTGATCACACATATGTTGAAAAGATGTGTGTGATCAGGTGGATCAGCAATATGAGATGGCACTGAGAATGGTGGGTCGTGTGAAAGTCTGAGTTCAAATCCTGCATATATTACATATATAAATGCAGGTTTAATCCTGTACAATGTATTAAAATTATTTTACATAAGTAAGAAAAACATTTGCAAATTTTTAATAAAATAATATTAAAACAAATCAGTAAAAGATACAGATACTAAAAATACCCAACACTAACTAAGACATCACACTCTACTTACACATTGCTTTCAAATAGCAAATCTATTTCTCCTACTTCTGTCCCACCATTTGAGAAAATGTGAGTAATCACAATTTTGGTCAAAAAATATAGAAATCTACAATTATTAAAATATCTGATGACACCAAAATATATAGACAGTGAACTGGTGTCAGATTTATATAACTGTGTAAGAAAATTGGCTTATGTTTAAAATATTAAAATATTTTTGAGTTCCAGGCTATAACCCTTTACTGGTAAGCTAAAAATTAGTATGGGAATACAGATAGGATAACATTAGGTAGGAACTTATTAAACATTACCATCTGGCATCTATTGTTTACTCAAGTTGCACAAAGTGGCAGAATTCCTGAAATGTTATGTGCAGACAGCAGTCTTGTGATGTTTTGACAGTATTATTAACATTCTGGCTGAGGAATAATGGGGTTAACCATTATTAAAAAGCTGAAAACACTAAAATATATAGGTATTGAACCGTGTCATATCTATACAACTACGCAAGAAAATTGTTTTGGATTCAAAATATTTTTTAAGAATGCTTATGAAAAGGTCGTATCATGTTATGTTGATATTATTCTTTTTTTTTTTTTTTGTAGTGTAAATAATTAAATTTTATGTGTCTTTTTCTGAATTTGTTGTAATATTATTATATTTTTCTATATTAATTCCTAGATTTGTAAATGTTTTTTTTTTTAGTGATACAAAAAAAAAACTTTGGTAAGAAGTAATTTATTTTAAAATGAACAAAGAAAAGACTTTTATTTGATTTTAAGATATTTAAAATAAGTAAAAATTTTCATTTTAATTCAGTAAGATTTAAATCAGTAATCTATATTTGATTACGTAAATATTAAATAAAACATTTTTTAAAAAAAATCAAAATGTTTTTTGAAAATATATGTATAAACTCGATTACATACAGTTAACTAATCTTTTATTTCTAAAATATAATTAAAAATATCTTCCTCTTTTTTATTTGAATAAATTTAAATTATCAAAAATAATTTTTTAAAATTAATTATTATAAAATGCAGATGATTATTTAATTTGAGAAAATTACAGATTAATTCTGGTGAAATAATACTAATTTTCTTGTGGCAGAACTGATTGAGAACTAATTTGTTTTAAATAATATTTTATGTTACTTTTGGTTATTTTTAACAAACTTTTGAGAATCATTCTTTTAAAAAAAATGTTAACTTAGCATTGACAATAAGAATCAATAAGATTATAAAATATTTATTAAAATTTCAAATGCCATTATGTTTAATAAATAGGTCAACAATCCTTGCATTAAATGTAAATAAAGTTTTGAAGAAATGTCAGCTCCGATCGTTATGTTACCATGACAACTATAATATTTACATGGATTATTAGTAAAGCTCCTAGATAGCTAATGAAGGTAATTTTTTTTACAGTGCATGTATACTGCAGAACAATTTGCCATCCTTTTTAAAGTAATATGACAGGTATCAGAAAAACATATTGCACATAATGATTGGAACTGCCATCTTTTTATATTTATTTACATCTCCTTCAAGATATATTACTTCATTTGCTATACATTTCAATGTTGAACTTATTCATTAAAAATTTTAATAGTATGACTTCTGATTGTGATTTTAGTAATGCTTAATCATTTTGAAATAGGATGATTTAGAATAAGTTACTATAATGCTAAGTATTCATGTGTTAAACACCAAATTATTTGTCCCTATGGTAATAATATGTTGGGATTTTTTCGATTTTTTTAAAATTTGCATATATTGTGGTTATGTTTCAAAGCAGCCAATGAAGGAAATTATTTCTGAAATGCATATATATTGCAGTCCATTTTTTTTCTCACATAGCATGGCTTCCATAGCAAGATTTATTTCCCATGCATTATATAACTGAATGATTAAGTTTGGTTTATCTATAATATCTTGGTTCAGAAGAAGTTTGCTATCAACTGAATAAAACCCTTATGGTTTTTTAGGGATTCAAGAACATATTTTTAATACCCGTTCCATGAATTGTTACTAGCCAATTATTATTGTTTTATAATTGTTTATTTTCAAATGTACTTAATTGATCTTTTCACTGACCACAGCTTTTTTTTTTACTTGAAATATTATTCAGATGTTTTTTCAAATGTGGAATGAATGTATGTGTGAAACATCATTCTTTCACACTTACAATCATGAAAAATAAAACTAAATTATGACCCATATTCAATAGATAGTAACTTATTGAAAAATATAATCAGTATGATATTGCATCAATGACACTAGGAATTTCCATATAATATATCTAGACTGCCATTCAATATAATATGCATGGGATTATGATGTTAGATATATTGAAAAAGTGAAGTCTTTATTGAAAGTAAAATGATTTTTGTAGTATTCAAAAGTTATTTCTAAGATTTAAAGATCTTTTTATGGAAGTGACATGTGAAAAGATTTATGCCTAATTTTAGAAACTTTAATATATGATGGGATGGATTTTTAAATGACTTTTGTTATTATAGATCAAGAACTATCATTTTAATTTAATATTATTCAAATGATATTTTTAATATTTAATGATCGTTTTATGCAAGTGACATATGGAAAGGATTATGCCTAATTTTACATATTTGATATATGTTAGGATGGTTTCTTAAATGACTTTTGTTTTATATATCAAAAATTAGCATTCTAATTTAATATTGATGAATACTTATATATCTATATTTAATATTGATGAATATATATATATATATATATATATATATAGTTACTTTTGCAATATAATTATCACTTATGTATTAAGACTAGTTAATCATAGAAATGGAAAAGGTTGCAAAGTAAGATATTGCATTAGTAATACCATTTAAATATTTAATTAAAAAAACAGGTACACATGCAATGTGTTTCTATATGAACTCTTCAAAATATGAATATAAAATAGTGATTATAATATATAAGATATCAAGGTCTAAGATTGATGTAGCTGCTTCAATTTTTGAAGAATTTTTTTTTATGAATAGATAACTAATATATATTATAATATAGGATTTATTTTGAGTTGTATTTTGATAATTTTTTTTGCTAAGCTTACTAAAAAATATTTTGTGCAATGATATTTGTGACAACTTTTTATTGCTTAGGCTTTGATATTAGATTCAAATAATTCAGAAGAAAGTTTTTATTTCATGTATCAGTACCAGTAAAGATCTCTCCCTTCCTATAGATATTACAATGTTAGCATTGCTATAAATTATAGATTAGTTACAGTTCATGATGTATTCAATAACTTTAGAATTTGCTCTTGTAAGGAAAAATCTTAACTGACCATTGGATAAGGTAGAAATCAGGTTTACATGTTTTAGTTTAATTGTCTTGCTACCTACTTACATTGAAAGATGGACTTTTCTCTACATTAATTATGTATGTTTTTGTTATTTAGTGAAATGTATTATTTGGATGTGAGATGTGAAATATTTATTGATTTGTCATAAAATTACTATAATCATTTCATTTAAAGATGTAATATTCTGAAAATACAATAAATTTGCGAAAATTATTTAATAACTTGTTTAAATTATTGGATAAGATGATATTGGATGCACTTCAGTAATATAGCATTTGTAATAGAATTTTTAAAATACTGTATATTTTATAGCTGTGGTTGATATATATAGGAAAAGCAAATTTTACTTGTGTTATAAAAATGATCTAAAATTGGTGCAATATTATTTGTTTATAATCAAATATATAATTGCCATAGATTGCAATAGAAGATTATAATTAAGCATGCAGTTGCAACTATTCTAAATAAAAAAAGTTTTTGGCTGAAAAGTTTAGAAACATGGGAATTAAAATGGAACAAATGATCAGTATATAATATTATGTAAATATCTTTTTTTCCTGTCTATTTAATTTTAAATACATCATAAACACACTGTTTTTTTTATCTTTTTTCTGTGTTTCCAATAGTCTTACTCATTTATCATTTATTTATAGTGATGATGATAACAGGTCATCAAATGGCTTTATTGTTCAGGACTTCATAAGAAGGTTGAGTGCTGGAAGTGGTAGAGCTGCACTGTGATCAATAAATGTTGACCTACAGAATCTGTCACTCTATCATTGCATCAAATTATGCATGAAAGTGATGGTGACTTCATTCTATCATTTCTTTTGATGATATGACAGTATGTGTAGATAGTGAGGGTACGTTTTTTAAAGTGTTATACAAGAGTGATATTATTTAAAATGTTACGAATGAGAGTACAAATAAAATTAAAATATAAAAATACTTGGTAAAGATTAAAAGCAAATAATCAACACAGTATAGTACAATACTGCTTGGCAAATATTTAAGTGACTATAAGAACAGAGTAAAAATGTCAAAGGTGCAACAGGTTTTCATAGAGTAGAATATTATTCTGTGGAATTAGATTTAAGAAAGTCTTAGTTAAATCTGTTATGAAATAAAAAGTAGTTGTAAAAACAAAGTTCATTATTACAAAAGTGTAAAAATGAGTAACATGAAAATGATAATTATTGAAGAATTATTAAGGAGAGAAAAAGTATTTGGCAGCATTGAGAAGAATTACATATGTTTTCTGGAATTCCGTGTAGAGGATAATCAATCATCTGTGATTAATAGATAAATATCGTGAGGGAGTGCAGAAAAATTGATACTTTTAAAAAAGATGTGGCTGCAACTTTTTGAAACGTAGGATAAGTGTGATCTAAGGTAGTTTGTGTCACCTGCTTTTTGACAGATAGATAATGTTTATATATAATTTTTTTTATGATTCACATAAAATAATTATTATATATAATTAGATGCAGATTTCAGCTTCTACATCTTTAGATCTATGAAAATTATATTGGTATTGTAAATTATATTTAATAATATTATGTATATTTGCCAATTTATTTTTTTGTTTATCTATCGAGTTATATGGATGTTTATTTGACTGACTATTTTTTTATCCATTTATTCAGCTATTCATCCCTTTGCCATTCTTATTCTCTCACTTAATCTATCCTTTTATTTATCTGTTTGTTTTTCAGTTCACAGTCAGTTTCTTTGTATAACTTTTTATTAATTGATTAACCTATATATCTACCTATCTATCTACCTGCCTCCTTGCCAACTTATCTATCTACCTACTTACCTGTCTATTTACTTACATATCTACCTATCTACGTACTTGTTTGTTTATTTGTCTGCACATTTTTTTTATTTATCTACTTTCCTATCCATACATCTCCCTATCTGTCTGCTTATCTACTTTTTCGCCTATTTTGTATCTGTCTGTCTTTTTATTTATCTATCCATTTATCCAATCATCTATGATTAATAGATAGATAGATTGGTGGATTAATAGATGTATAGATAGATGAATAAATAAGTAGTTAGGTAGTTCATTTACTCATCTCTGTTGTAATAAAAAATTGAAAAATTAAATAAGATATGAGAAAATTGGGCTGTAGTTTTAAATGGTTGTGCTTCTGAATGTTTTACTTCTCACCCTTCATTTAGCCATGTGTATATATGCACATACTCTTACAAAGTGATTTGATTATAAATATTTATAAAAAAATGTATTACTTTAAATATGTTATATATATATGTGAAAGATTAGTATCAGTCTGAATTTAAAAAATAATAATCTAGAATTAATTAGGTATAATTAAAAGCAACATTAATTATTTCGAGAATTATCTATGATTAAACGCAATGGAAAATTAAGTTTATGAAAATAAGAAATCAATTATTATCCAGAGGAAATATTTCAAATAACAAAAGAATTTAACTGTTTAAATATAATTAAATAATTATATCTTCTCTTTTATTCAAAGGCAAATTTATACAAATAGCAGTTATTATTATGAATGTTTACATATTTTTAAAATTCAATTTTTTCTTTTTATTCTTTCAGTTGAATATCAGTTTTTACATTGATAGAATCTTTAAAAAAAAAGAAAGAAAAACAAAATCATTTAAGCAAAAAAGATAATTTGGTGATAGTAAAACGTTACTATTGGGAGATATTATTGAAAATTGTTTCAAAGATGTTTATCATAATTCAGACTACCTGATTAATTTATGGTTTAAGAAATGTTTCACCATGGTTTTACATTATAACGAAAACATTTATATATACATATAAAAACAATATCTTGTTTCCATTAGTGTTTTATTTATTTAGCGCATGGATTTTTTTTTTTTTTGAAACAATTTAATATTTAACAAAATATCATAAAGGAATTTGTAGATTCCAATGAGAAAATAATTTAACAGTTTTATTAAGTTCTACAATTCTGCCATTATAACTGTAGAATTGACTGTCATCCATTATGTGGTTCTTGATTTGGTTTGTCTATAACTACATAGGATAATGGTAATTAAATTATTCTTATGAAGCAGATGGGCACAATGACTCTGGATTATTTTGATGAGACTCCAGTTATGTCTAATTAAATCAAATCCAGTTGTCTTTGCTGTTGGATGTGGGTTTCCAAGAATTACAGTTTTTGTACATAATTCTTTGATTGTAGATTTTTGGTTGGACATGCAAAAAGGGATGATCATTTGAATTACATCTTAGATATCAGAAGTATATGTTAATTATTGGCAAGTTTGATCTTTTTTGGTTTTTATGTATTTTCTGTGAGACTTCATTTATAATATCTGATGAATATATGTGTGAAAGGACAGGAAATAAAACTATATTTTGTGTAAAAAGCAAGTCTGATCTACTGATAAAATTTTTTTATATGTTAGCTGTGAATCTTTTTTGTTTTTGATATATGGTGGAGGAATATGTGAATGAAAAAGAAGTTCCTTAAAGTATCTCAATAATATTTTTCATGGTAAAAGTCTAAATAAGTTTCCAGAAATTGAGTATGAGAAGTTTTTTTTCAAATAGGAAGATAACATTGTCTAGTAGAATATACTAGTGGTAATGAAATTGTCTAGTTGTATTTTCTCAAAATCCAAAGTAATGGCAACAGGCTATCCAAGAAAAGTATTTTTAGAAATTATTTTAGATTAGATAAAATGAAGTAAATAAGATATCCTATAATCCAAAGTTTTCAGTCCACTATTATTTTTCATTAGTTATAAAGTATTTCTGTTCAATAACCAATATATAATAGGTGACATAAAAATATTAATATTTATTTGGATCATTCATTAATAATAATGTTGGAAATAAGTGAAAAGATTACCAGGCAGTGATAAACATTTTTTTTAGTGAAAGCTTGCTGTTATTTTTTACCTAATATTTTATATACATTAGATAAAATTACTTGTTATGTGCTGATACTTGTATTGCAATCTTACAACAAATACTTTCCCAATGAATTTGCTCTCAGCAAAACACAAAACTCTTTAATTCAAAGGTTAAACTGCAACATTACTTAACTCACATTTTATTCATCAATCAAAATGATTGTAAAAGTAATTTTTTGTTTCAATCATTTATTTAATAAATATATATTTGTTTCTTTAATTATATGATATTTTTAGAGGATTTAAAATTATGTCACTAAGAAAAAAAGAAAAAAAAACATTACTCTTTCTATCATAAAAAGTAGCTTTGTTTTTTTCTCTTAAATAAATTTAAAACTTTTGCATTTTATTAATTCTTTTGTTTTAAAAATGAATTTTTCTAATAAATATATTATTGAAATAATTGTATTTTGAGAAGAATATTATTCAAACAGAAGGTCATATATATGAAAATGTTTTGAAAATTTAGTCTCAGTTTAGTTATCATAATTGGCCAGTAAAAGGTTAACTTGATCTCACAACATTTAGTGACATGTCATAATATCTAGTTAATAGTTTACATATTGATAGAATTTAAAGAACTATTAGGATTTGTGTTCCATATGTAAAGGAACTACAGACAGTATGGGACGTATATTAAAACGCTATAATATAGATACAGCATTTTCTGCTCATCAAAAGATCAGCAATATAATAACCAAGCCTAAGGAATCAATCCCTCTTGAATCTCATGGTGTCAATCAAATCTCATGTAAAAATTGTAAAGCTTCTTACATAGGTATGAGTAATCGTCGCATCAGTGTTAGGAGAGATGAGCATGCTAATGCAGTTAAACAACACTCATCATCATCAGCACTCTCACTCCATACTATAGATTCAGGTCATAAAATTGATTTTTCTAGTACCAGGATCATATCCAGATGTGATAATCTCTACCAATGCAAAATTAGAGAAGCCATTGAGATACTTAAAAGGCCATATTGTATCAATAAGTGAGATGATACATGCAAACTTCCTCCTACTTGGAAAGATTTTTTTAAAAAACATTCCTAACTTTAACATTTTTTTGCTATTGGTGGAATTTTAACATTTTATTCAAGTCAGTGATTGTAGCGCCTCTACAACCGTCTTTCTACCTTTTATAACTCTGTGGATGGCTTGTGTGACCAAGTCGAAATGTCAGTATATTAATATTAAAAGTTTTTAACACGGATGAACTCGCAAAATATGTATTATATATATATAATTTTTTTAATTAGAGTTTTTATCTTTTTATTAGATAAGGGAAACTAATCTATTGTGATATTTTTTTATTATAGCAAAAAATAAATGTTTGTAAGCTATTCTTACAATATACATTTACTTGTTTACCACATCTAACATTTTGATGGCCTTATTTATAGTCATTTTCAAGGATCTACAAAATACATATTATCAATACAATTAAAAATAAAATAAAAACATAAAAAAAAAATCTATCCCTATCATAAAAAAACATAACATTTTTCTTTCATTTATCAATTCATCTTTTTTTACATCATCATCATCATCATCAACCATTATCAATCCACTACAGAATGAAGGTCTCTCCAAGTTTAATCCATCTTCTCCGATCTTTAGCTTCTCTTTTCCACAACACCCCTGCACATTTTCCTATTTCATCCATCCATCTTACATGTGGTCTCTTTCTGGGTCTTTTACAATCTCTTAGAATCCAGTTTAAAATTTCAATTGTCCATCTATTATCATTTCTTCTAGCAACATGTTCAGCCTAACTCCATTTCAATCTTTTAATTTTTTCAATAAGGTCAGTAACACCTGTTTGTTGTCTTACCCATACATTGTGTTTTCGATCTCTTCTTGTTACTCCCAACATACATCTCTCCATACTCCTTTGAGTGGTCTGAAGTCTCTGTATTGCTCTTCTATTAAGTGTCCAAGTCTCAGATCCATAAGTAAGAACTGGTAAAACACATTTGTTAAAAACCATTCTTTTCAAACACATAGGCATATTTCCTTTTAGTATCAAGTTATTTCTACCAAAAGCACTCCAACCAAGTTTAATTCTATGATTAATTTCCTCCATTATGTTTCCATCTGTATTAATAATCTGACCTAGGTATTTGTAACTGTTAACTTCTTCTAATTCTTCATAATCAATCTTTATTTTCATATTTTGAGCAAATCGATTAAACATTACTTTAGTCTTTTTAACATTTATCTTTAGTCCTACTTTTCTACTTTCATCTGCTAACTCCTGCAACATTTCCTGCAGCTCTGAAGCATTATTTGCAAAAACAACTACATCATCTGCAAAATCTAAATGACTTAAATACTCTCCATTTACTTTCATTCCTTTAGTTTCCCATTTTAATCCACAAAATACTTCTTGCAGCACTGCTGTAAAAAGTTTTGGAGATATGGAGTCACCTTGCCTTACACCTTTCTCAATGTTGATTTTTCCAGTATCATTATGTAATCTAATTGTTGCTGTTGCATTTTTATAAATATTCTTTAAAATATGACAATATCCTGGATCTATACCTTGATGATCCAATGCTTTAATCACTGAAGAAATGTGTATAGAATCGAATGCCTTTTCATAATCTACAAATCCAAAACATAATGACAACTCATATTCATTTGTCCTTTCTATGACTTCTCTCAATACCTGGATATGATCTATTGTACTAAAACCACTTTTAAATCCAGCTTGTTCTCTTGGTTGGTGGAAATCCAAAGTTCTCTGTAGACGAGTTGTAATTATCTTGGTAAAAATTTTATATAAAACTGATAAAAGGCTGATAGGTCTGTAATTTCTAATATCTTCTTTATCACCTTTTTTAAATATTAATATTATTACTGCATTCTTCCAATCTTCCGGTACATCTTTATCATTTAGACATTTGGTATATAACTTTGCTAAAATTGTTTCTATTTCTTCACCTTTTTCTTTTAATATATCAATTATAATTCCATCATTTCCTGGAGCCTTTCCTTTCTTCATACATTTAATTGCATGTCTCACTTCTTCATATAAAATTCTGGGCAATTTGGAAGATGTAATAGATACAGGAGGTACTTGTTCTTTATTACTATATAATTCTTGATAAAAATCTTCTACCAATTTCATGATGTCATCTCTCTTTTTAGTAATAATTCCATCTCTTTTTCTTATTGCAGATATAAATTTCCTACCAATACCAAAATGTTGTTTAACATTCTTGAGACTTTTATTTTTTTCTACAGCTTTCCTTGCTATTTCACAGTTATACTTTCTTATATCATTTTCAACTCTTTTCCGTACCATTTTACAAAATTCGAGATATTCAATTCTTTTTTAATACATCATTTTTGTATATCTTCATATTCCTTCTTTTCTTCATAAATTCTCTAGTCTCAGTAGAAATTTTATTAGTCAATTGCTGCTTTTTTCTACCAGCTATCTTTGTTGCAGTTTTTAAAAGTGTATCAGTTATTTTCATATTAATTTCATTCAAATCTGAATCATGTTCAAAATCTCCTAACACTTGAAACCTATTTGTAAGTTCTAATTTAAATTCATTAGAATGTTTCTGAAGATTAGGAATATCAACTGTAAATATTGTTTTTCTCAATAATTTTTGTCTCTCTAGTTTTACATTAACATGTAACTTACACCTTACTAATCGATGATCACTTCCTGTGTTAAATTTATTAAGAACATTACAATCTTGAAATATGTATTTCCTGTTAGTCAAAATATAATCCAATTCTGCTGTACCTTCATTTGGATGCTTCCATGTCCATTTCCTTTTAACATTTTTCTCAAAAAATGAATTCATAATATAAAGTTTTTCTTTTTCTGCAAACTCCACAAGTCTATGTCCTCTCTCATTTCTATTACCATAACCAAAATTACCTACAGCAATTTCATCTTTCATTTGTCTACCAATTCTAGCATTAAAGTCTCCCATAACAATTTTAAAATGTTGTTTACTCTGATCAAAAGCCTTTTGTACATCCATATAAAAATCTTCTACTACTTCATCACTATGAGAACTTGTTGGGGCATAAACCTGAATTATCTGCATTTGGTATCTGCTATTAAGTTGTATAACTAATCTTGCAACTCTGTCCGATACACCATCAATCTCCACAACATTGTTCTTCCACTTTTTATTTATAATGAATCCTACTCCACTTGTATTTCCAGTATGTGTGCCTTTATAATAGAGTATATGTCCACTTTTTAAATCAATTGTTTCTTCACCTTTTCTTCTAACTTCACAAAGTCCAATAATGTCCCATTTAATATAAGACAATTCTTCTTCTAATTCTTGCAATCTTCCTTCACTTGAAAGTGATCTGCAGTTGTAAGTACCTAAATAAAAAGTCATCATCAAATGGCAGCCTGGGTTCACAATCAGGTGATTCTTAGCACCCTCTGCCTTCGGCCACCAACCGCTGCCTTGGTTGGTGACTTTACAGCCTCCTGGGAATAAGGGCCATGCTTTATTTTTGTCTGTCATAATTGTATATATGTATTGGAAAAATATTTATCATTTACACAAACATTCATTCTGCCTTATCAGGCACTGAGAAGAAAGACCATGGTGTTTCTTGATCTTAAACTCAGAGGTAAAAAGCCAATAAACTCACCACGCTGGCTAATGCATGTTGGTGAGCAGCCCATCCATGTTTGTATACTATATGAATAATCACATAGTAATAACAGCTGCAACGACAAGAACATATGGAGTGGACATTAGAATTTGCCCTGCTCGGTTCCTTTAAGGCCTCCAAGAGGAATCAAAGGGTCTCCTTTCAGTTAATAGCAAACTCCTTTCTGCAGCCTTTTTTTTTACATATACTACATTATGTATACACTACACTTATTACTTCTTTTCTTGCCAAACCTTTTCTCTTTTTTTGTCTATATATTTGTCGTTTTAAAACAAACTACAAATATTTTTTCCCTTTCCTTTTTATACCTCATAAGTAATTACTTTAAACAATATCTTTACCTACAAATTTATTTTTTACTTAAAATATATTATTTATATAATTTATTCTATTCTGAACAGGTTTATTTCTTTTATATATATACTCTCATTTACCATTCTCTCTCTCCATAATCATATTTTTTCCAACATTCTTATGTTAAAATCTATATGTCCAAATTCCTTACTGTATGTTAACATTTGAATTTTTATCACTTAAATGTTGTTTCAACTTTGTCCCTAATTTATTCTTTGTTGTACCTATGTATGACATATTTGTATTATCTTTTTTACAATTTAAACACTCACTTCTATATAAAAAAAGGGGAAAAGTTTGGCAAGAATGAAGCAAGCAAATGTAATGTATAAATAATGATGTATTGATAAATGAAAGGAAAAAGTTATTGCTTTTTATGATAGGGATAGACGCATTTTTTGTTTTTATTTTATTTTTAATTGTATTGATAAATATAAAGATGTAAATATACATTTTGTAGATCCTTGCAAATAACTACAAACAAAGTGGTCAAAACATTGGATGTGTTAAAAAAATGTATACATATATGGTGATGGAAAAAATAAAATTTTTGGAAAGAAAAAGAAGTGTACATATTTTTGATTGGATTTAGTGGAAAAGAACATTATATTTTATAAGTCATATATTTTTTGGGGAAAAAAAGAAGTGTGTGTGTTGTTAAACAAGGATTAACAGCAGTGATAATTAGAAAAATATATTTTCAAAAGTACTTTTAGAAATATAGAAGTAAGCAATATTGAATATGATATATTTTTTTTGTTCTGGTAAGGAAGCTTTAAAATACAGTGGTATTCGTCTTACTTTTTATCTGTTTTATTTTATAAATTAAAATAAAGACAAAAAAAAAAACATTTGACTAAGGTAGAAAAAATGATTGCACTGTCCATAATATACAAATTAATTGAATAAAGTCATGTGATAGAAAAAGTTTCAGAAAAAGTTTCAAAAGAAATAATTATAATTATGTTTTAAAGCAAATTTAATCAATAAAATATATTAAGTATCTTACACCAAATTTAGATTTAATACACACCTGTATCTGAGTGATATAGTTATACAAACAATTAGAAAAGAAAATATAGCTTAATTAAATGCAAGCATAGGTATACGATTTAAAACGTGGGATTACGACAGAGAAGTAATGCAGACATTCAAATTAATATTAGAAAATGATAATATAAATACAAATAGAGTTTATTGGATTTAATATAGAGATGAAATGCAAATAATATTGATTAGGTCTTTCTTAAACTTAACTCCATGGTAGTTGAATATTATTTTTAATAAGTTATGAATATTATAAGGAGTTATATTAGCAAGTGTTGATAGACTGAAACTCCCTTAGAGAGGAGCAATTTATGTTTAAATTAGAGGGTATGTTTGGGATACAATTAATATAACCCTGTACACTTGGCAATTTATAGAATTATTTGTTAAGTTAAATAAATTTGCCTGATTATGTTAGTAATTATTTATTGAATATTACAGACCAGTATGTGTATATGTTAAAAAGGAAAAATTAATGATATAAAATTAAAAGTTCACAACATATGTCAGGAAATTTATTTATAGTCGTTTCATTTAATATGACTTGCATTATAATAGGTAGTTCAATCACAAAATCTTTTAATTTTAGTAAATGTATCTTTATAATTTCTCTTTACGCCAATATAATAATAGATTAATAAGACATATAACTAAAGGAGAAACTTAAACTAAAACATTTTAGAAATAAATAATATAAAGCCACAAAAGGACAAAACTATCAGTAATAAAATATTCATACATTTTTATATTCAATAATTATTTAACAAAGAATATTGATCATTGAGCAAGAAATCATTGAGACAGATTTGTGTATATATGTACGTTTTTTTAAAATATCTTTTTATATATAATAAATATTAAAATTATTCCAACAATTGTAATCACCATTAGGCATATGTGTGTGGACTGTGATATAATTGTTTTAATAATTATTTAAATGATGCTAAGATAATGGAAGTTACTTTTAGAGTCTACTGACTTCATTTTATATGTCTGTTTTTGTGATGATTATTATTATATTTATAGCCAATATACACATGATTGCCAGATGTCCCTGAGCAGTGAATGAAGATGATCAGCATTGTTATGATGATACCAGCACTTTTTAATATATACTCAATTTAGTTTCATTTATCACTTATGTATGTGTATGAATCAAGATATACTGATTGTTATCTTTTTTATAATATTATCTCCAAGTTTGGTGTTGGCTTGATGATAATTAGCCTAAAAACTTGTAGCACATCTTTTGTAATTTCCCTTGCTGATGATGACTGTTGATAATATGCTATTACATTTGACATCTCTTTTTTGGTGTTCATTTATTTATGTCTGCTAATAAATAATACCAACAGAGATTGATTGAATTAATCATTACTATATATGGTGAATAGTACTTATTATCCAATTATAAATAATGCCCAAAATGAGATCTGATTATGTATAGCTCTTTATCATCATCATTCTTTTCAACTATTTACAAATGTTAAAATTTCTTTATTGATAAGGTTGACACCATCCACTTTAGATAAGTACATTAATCTCTAGCCTAATAAATGATTAGTAGTAATCATTAATATATTTATTTAAATTGTACCAAAGTTGTGAATGCAGAAAGATTAACACTTGTAATGAAATTGTAATAATTGGGTTTTGATATATATTGAACAAATGATGAATACATATGTAAGAGATTGAAGAATGAAATGCATTGTAATGGTAATTTATCTTTGTTTGTATATTTCAAAAATGTATAATGGACACATAGTTTAAAGCATTTGTATATTGTATGCAGGGGGGAGGGTTCAAAACATCATTCTATGAAGAATGAGCACCTTATAATATATTTTTCTGCCACCAGTTGCCACTTTTGGAGACCCCATTATTAGTCTGCTGAATGTTATCATTAAGTGAAGTCTGGTGCCATGTAATACTATTTTTGTTAAGTTTAATGTCACTTATCTGTTAGTTTTTGTTATCGCTGAAAAGTTAAAACAATGTGAAATTCTGTTTTCTGTTATGGAAAATGGTAGGGAAAATAGTTGTAATGCTTGAAACATCTTACAAGCAAGCTGTTCTGGGGAAAGCAGAAGTTTACAAATGGTTTAATTTAACTTTGAGAATTTAGTGAGCTATATCTTGGAAAATGTAACAAACGAAATAAATATAAATGCAACCATATTACAGATAAGCTTTATATTGTAAAATTAGCAAAGTATTCCTAGTGTATTTTTAACTACTTTAATCATAATAATCATAATCATGGCAATGACAGTGAAAAGAAAGTTGTGACATTTATTAAAGAAATGAACATAATAGAGAATTTGCATAGAGAATTTTTATATTTGAATGGCAAATAAGTTATATATATTGTCATTTTTTTTGAAAAGAGGATTCAGAAATCTTTTTTCTTAATTGGATGTTTATCTCTTGCAATGTGCCAAGCCTCTTTCATCTTGTGCTTGGCATCATTATGTTCAGAGGAGACAACACTGTCAGATGTATGTTCAAAGATGTGGCTGAGGGTGGATTCATACTCATAGAATATTGATTTGGCATAAGTTTGAGCTTTGACATGATGATATAGAAATTGATGTTATGCAATTCATGTGGATAGATTGGTATGTGATTCCCCATTGTATATGGCATGGTAGTTAGTATAGCTGCATGCAATTTTGTACACTCTTTATGTCTTCTGGTCTAAGGGCAAAGTATCTTTGCTGTTGTTAGTAGCCAATTAAGTGTGGGAGAGATGTGAAGTCCAATTTGATGAGTTAAAGCACAGAATTTAAAATGTGATGGGTAGCAACAGGGATATAAGTAGTGATATCCATGGTTTGTCATTGGTTGCTATGGGCAAGTGTTTTATTTTGGAATAATTTTTTTTTAAAGTTTGAATAAGAGTTATGTTTTTATATCCTATGTTGTTTAGATCTGTGATATAAGAATCTATGTTTTTTTAATCAGACCAAATTTACGAAGGTACTGGTTTCTATAAAAGAATGCCTTGAGACTTGATAATTTGTGAGATCTGGGTGTGATGGACTTGGTGCATATGGTCCATGAACATGAATAGACTTCACAAGCATTTTGTGAGATAGGTAGTTTCACACTGAATGTACAAGTCCAGAAACTTGATGCTTGCAGGTTGTCTTCTTTTCTCATGTCAATTTTAATGAGGAGGCTTTTAAGAGTTCAGTCTGTATTTTATTGATTTGCTTGTAAGAGTACAAATTATGATGCCATTCATATATAATGTATATATAAAAAGGAGGGGATGAACTCAAAGTATTTAGTAAGACATCTTCCTTGAATTTGTTGAGCACTATACTTGAGATTATCCTGCTTATCAGAAGGCCCATGGGCCAGTTGTCACACATTTTGTTAAAAACATTGTTAGATAAAGTAATAAACTCATTGTGGAGCATATGGGGAAATCTTTTTATTCTCTAAGTATATTACAATTTTTACATAGGACTGATGTTTCTTATGTCTATCACCTTTTGAAAAGTATTTTTCCATCAAACCAGATATATTATTTTTATATGTAAGTTTTGGACAAAAACCCAATTTTTGTCTTCAAGGTTATTTAACCATGATAGTGATTCTAATAACCAATATAAAAGATTATAACCCAATATTTGTAAATCACTTTTTTGAAAAAAAATACACCCAGATGAGCATCAAGACTATAAAATTTAATTAGTACTATCATGAATCTTTTTTTGAATCTTCTTTATATTCTTTATGACCACTAACTGTTTTGTATTTTGTAGTAAGACTGTAATCTACTAAAGAAGTTTTATTTATTTTATTTCCTTATTAAGTAAAACATTAGATCCTGCGATAATTGCATGAACATAGTCATTTCTGTGAATATACTGTAAAATATCAATAAGTGTAATGGCTAATATCAGAACTGTTTTTTTGGAAAATCACTTTTTTGAGCAAAATTTTTTTGGATATCATTACCAAACTGCTTCATAACCAAAAACTTTATTTCTTTTTCATTATATTTATGAAGTCCTGAGATATTTTACAACTCCCTCCTTCATCAAATCACTGATTAGATCTGGTTTTCTAATTCATCTAGAAAAACTAATTTTTGTAAAAAGTGGTCCATCTAGAAAAACTAATTTTTGTAAAAAGTGGTCCATTAGAAGAAGATTTCACTTTTAAAGCAAAAATATTACTTGATGACATATCTTCTTTCACAACTAAATAAATTTCCCCAAAAAGCCACCACCAGCAATGGATTTTAAAATCTGCCCTGGATGTCACAATCTTATATCCCTAGTGCTACCCACTGCATTGTTAAAATCTGTGCTTTAATTCATCAATTCAGTCTTTGCACCTCTCCTTAAATTGTATAAATAGCAACACCAAAGATATTTTGCTCATAGATCAGAAGTCACAAATCGGTACTTTGCTTCTTTACATTATAGCAGAGAATTATTTATAAAATACAAAGGAAATTTCTATTAAATTTTTTAATATGTGAATATTATATATATATATATATATATATATATATATATATATATATATGTAGCTCATAGCACATTGAACATTTGTATGGTTTGCTCATGAAACTGATTTTTAATAAATTTTTTCTCGAAAAGTTTCAATTTTTTTCCAGTATCTATTCTATCGATAACTATTGAAGTATTTGTTTGAAAATAGGCCTCTAACTATTTTTTAGGTTTAAAGCAAAGCAATGGTGGAAAAACTTTAAAACTGGTAAGTAATGGGTTCTCTTTGATTGATTTGCTTTTTGGAATCAATGAAGAAACTGTATGTATAATGGGCACTTCAAAAATTGTTTCAATTTTGTATATACACACAATATAACACAAAAACCTCATATTTTTAAACCAGTGGAAATTCTATCAGTATGTGAATAAAATTTGTGAGCCAAAACAAATACCATTAGTAGAAATCAGGAGAAAATTAATTCAAGGAGAAAATTAATGAAAAAGTCATCCTTTATGGGACTTAATGTAGCAAAGATTGTACTATAATAAATGCATATATTGAGAGCTAAAATAAAATCAATTTGAATTGTTATATATTTTTTATTGAAAACTTTGTATTTTTAAATAAGCAATGACAAAGTTATTTGCATTTAGAATACCAATAATCTTAACAAATAGTTCCATTTAAATAAATTGATATTTAGTATACATGTCCAGGTAAAGAAAATAGACATTTTCTTTATATTTGCTAGTATTATTTTATTATTATGCATTTATAATTATTTATGGGTAAACAACCAACAATTGGTATTTATTAGAAACTCACAAAGGTTTTAACTGGTATAGTAATTATTTATTATAAGATTATTACTAATATAATACGTTTTATCTTTATTATATTGAGTGTTATGCATTTTCCAGTCATGGCCGATATTTTAAAATCTTATGCTACTATTAGTTATATGTATGTGATTCTTATTAGCTGCAATATATTATTATTATGCTATTTAAAATATTGTAAAGTCATTTTGACTCATATTTATTTGTTGGTTTTATACATTATCCTGTATATGTATTTTTAGAGATAGGAAGTTACTTTTCTTATTCAAGTAGTATTTTCTGTTGCCATTGTTTGCCAATGATAGAAGTTATTATATTTTGATGTTTATAGGGCAACTCACTCTCATAGTACTGTTTCTAATTAGATAGTACATTAGAGAATTGAAGCTAGCTCTTCCCAATTGTATTTGTCATGAGTGAATTTCATTTCCCATATCATAATATTGTCTTATATGCTTAATTCACATAATTTGATCACTAGTGAGGATTTATTTTGGTTTATATTCTTATTTTCATGTGCTAGGATCACGTCCACCCATATATTTGCCTCAGAGAAGCTTTTCTGAAATATACCATTGCTTATTTATTTTTATAGTAGTTATGGCTTTAAGAAGCCTTTCCCTCTTGACAATATCATGTTTATTTTCCACCAAGGTAGGTGAAGGTTTAGTATATTTAAAGTGTTATAGCAATTGATAAGTTTGAGTTTGAAGTGTAGATACTTCAGGGACTCTTTTAATATCTTAATTTATAATTATGCAATGGCCAACAATACAATAAAGCCAGCAAATATATTTGTTAAATTTAATTTTTAGTATATTATTGTAGAATGTTAAGGGAAGCACATATATCTTGCCATCATCATCATTCTGAAGTTAAATGCTGATGGATTGGTAAGATAATTGAGTATTTAAGTAACTTATTAGACTGACATAGGACAAATTTGAATGATGTGTACATGTAACTTCTGAAATTGATATTTTACTATTATCAAATTAACAATGATAATAGACAATATTTCTTAGTCATCTCATTTGCAATAGCTAGAATTATAATGCTAATAATTTTAAAATTTCTTGCTAGATATTATTAAAAGTTGAAATTTTTAATTCTATTAGCATAATGTCATATATTTTAAATTATTATTAAAAATATATCTGTTGATAGTAAGCATCTGGACATGGGTAATTTTTATTTCAGATATGTTAATTTATTTAAACCTTCAGCAAATAGTTAGGAATAATTTTGGGAACATTGTTAAAGCTATGTAGAGAAATAAGGAATATTTAGAGCTACATGTGTTTTCAAAATAGAATGTTTTAAAAGAGATAAATAGTGTTTAATTAAAATTTAAAAAAGAATGTCATTTACCAGATTATCCAAAATGTACAATTGGATAGGCATGATTTCAATTTTATTGATGCATCTGATATAACAGTGCCTATATTTTTGTAGATGACTTGAATGTAATATTTATTGTCTGAATTTTTGTAAAATGGAATTGATGTTTATTTGTAATAAATGTATTTTGTTGTTGTTAAATTTTAGTCTTTGTCTGTATATGATTTCTTGAGTCCTCAATTACTAATTATCTTACAGAAATTTTTATTCAAATCAGATGTACAATTCATTTAAAACACAGATCCAAACTCGAAGACTGAACATTTTATAAGATTGATGATTATAAATGTTAAAATTACACTTGAAATAAAGATATTTATTTTGTTTATTTAAAATTAAATTTCATTCAAAGACTGCATATTATTTAGTATTTTCCTGAAGGTTTGTGATGATGGTATATTATTAGATGTGATGTGTTATATATTTGTGTGTTATTACTAGCAAGTTGTTTATATTTGGAAAGTTTAAATAAAGTTTAAAATTTTCTATAAATTCAACATTTATTCACAGGTGATGGCAATAGTCCAACATATCACATTTAACTGCATGTTATTTGACTATTATACAAGTGGAAATTATATTATTTTAAAAATAAAATTTAAAAACTTATGTTGTTGATAAGTTTCAGAACGACATAAAAGTTACCCTCTCCATTCTGGATATTCAAATATTATCCTAGGTGAAAACCCTGTTCTTCAAAATTTTTATTATTTCATGTGTGTATTATCTAAATGAAATGTTTCTTTAATTAATGTTATTATTATAGTTTATTAGGATACATGAGCTTGTAAGTGACCACTGGAATGTCATTCAGTTATTCACCACTATGATAAACCAAGTTATATTTAAAATTATATTAAAAACTCTGAGATTATTATACATGATTTTATGATTACTGGAATCACATTTATTTTGTAAATGTCAGAAGTGTGTGATTTGTAGATCAAATTATTAGTTATTAAATATATGAAAATTTTTTTAACTCTTACTTTACAAGAAAAATTTCAGGTCAGATCATGATGATAATATTTAATTTGTGCTTTATAGATGTAATGAGATATTGTGGAATGGAGGATAATAAAAGATATTTTTTGTATCATCATAGAGGACATGTATTGTATCCTTGCTGCTTGGGGGATGTATTTCAATATTGGGAAGATAGTTAATTTATAAATCGTATAATTATATGTTGGATTATTTTTATCCTTTAGTTGAAATGTTAAATGTGTTTTTTAAATTCAACCTATTTTTACATTTTTTTTTTTTTAAAATAAAAATTCATTTGGTATTATTTTTATCTTTTCTTCAAATATTGAAGGTCTGACCAGTAATGCTCTAGCACCAGAAGTGAATTGATAACATTTAGATTTATGAAGACTTAATTTAAGGTAATGTTCTAACCTCTAGATTATTCTTCCAAAGGCGATTTTATCAATGTAATTTTTCTATATCTCTCTCCATTTTTTTCTCTTTAAATTTAACCTTAATAACAGATTTCCACACATTATGGATTATCACATTAAGTTGACTTGTGGTGTTATTAGCTATTATTATGTGAAGAGCTTCTTAAATTTTCTTTTTTTTCACTTGCAATATTTTGTTCAATATTCTTGTGTTTCCTGTCAAACTTTCATTAAATGGTATATGCATAGTCTGCTGCTATTATATGTATATATGTATATTTTTCTTCTTATATCACTGTTTTATGCTTCTGTAATTGTTTTTGATGAGTTAGTTAATTTCACCAATATATATTTTTCTACATTCATATTGCATTCAGTAAAGAAGTTTTTATTTTTTAACATTTGTAATGGTTTAATTTCTTGTATTGAATGAAGACTTTTCTTTGCTTTTCTGATATTATGAATTATGTGTGGATATAATATCGTACTTGTCATATATATTTTTTTTTTTTGATATTTTTATTGTTAATTTGTGAATGATGTGTTTTGCTTTCTTAATTCTGCAGAAGCTTTGCCATAGGTCAATGTATTCAATAAATACATTCATTAATAGTATGTGGTGAAATCTGAGAAAAAAATAAAATAATAAACTACATAATTTTTTATTTGTTTTCAATTATAGTTTACAAATTAATAAAGAAATAAATTTAAAAATATAAAGATTAAAGATAAAAAAAATTCCTGCAGCAGTTACACATATATATCAGATATATATATTCATTATTAATATATGCTGATATATATATACACACACATAAAAATGCATAATTTTTTATCATTTATTTTCATTACTACAATTCAAAGGTCCCTATATCTCTGATGCAATTTACTTTTGAATGATTATCACATATTCTTATATAACAAAACCTATTGATAGACATAAATATTATGATTTAATATTAGTCACATACAAATGCATAGTTAATCATAATCTTAAACATAGTCACTTGATATTTTCTGGTATCTCTCAGGTCAACTGTGACCTCTGGAGGTTTAAAATTCATAATTTAATTAAGAATAATGTAGTAATATTTATTATTTTAAAAATCTAACATAAAAAGATATATATTTCAAATTGAAATTAATCATATTAATTTATGTCAAGAAAGAAGTACATGGAAATAAATGAGTAATGATAAAAATAAATAATGTTAAAATTTGAATAGTTTTTTAATCAAGATGGAAAACATACTTTATGAACTTTAATGAACATGGCACATGCAGATTGTGGAGTATGGAAGTATTTAACATTATGATTATTAATAATGGTAAAGACAGAAAATTAAGTAACCTAAAATTTTCTCTAATACTTCTGCTATAAGAAGAAACATATACCCATTATAATTTATCCAATCACATGATTTCTTATGTAATTACTTATGTTCATTCAAAAGCATTTGTTTTCCCTTATTCTAAAATTATTAATTCCACCTTTGAATTCTAGTATTTACTGATAGAGGCAAAAATTAGAATTCTGCCTGTCTTGAGATGGCTATTTTATAGCACTATCTCATTTAGTTTTCACTGCGTACCTAAACATAGAGTAGATAGCCTTATAGAATGGTGAAGATAACTAATTGTTCTTAAATTTTATCTATTTACTAAAGACTTATAAAAGCATAATTAGATAGATTCTCATTTCATTTTACATATATTGGATTTTTCGAAGATCCAAAAAAGTTTACTGATGAGCAAAAGTTGTAGATTGGATTATAAATAGATATATGAATTGAAAATACAGTGTACTATCAATATAATACTCAAATATTATTTGACTTGATAAACTAACTAATTAAATAAATAATTTTTTAATAAAATATATTATTATTTATCATACAAAATCTAATTATTTTTCAAATTGATTTTCATTTATTTTTTAGTAATTTAATTTTATATTAGTGTAAGTATTGATTTATTTTATAAAAACAATTGTTAAAACCGAGATACGTTTTGACTTTTTAAATTTAATTTTGCCATTCATGGCTTGTGTCTATATATTTATAATACATTTTTATTTATAGTAATAATTTATTCTTATTATTGCTTTTAATTTAATACAAATTTCTTTAGAATATAAAATAAAAAAAACATGATTAAATATATATGTAGTGGCCTTGGTATGTTTACTTTCTAAAACTAATTCACTCTTGATATTGCCATCAGCAAAAATTATTATATAAAGTAATGTTTTTTTTTTTTTTTTATTATAGATGTAGACTTAATCATTAATGAAATTTAAAATGTTTATCTTCCTGTCAGTTTCTGTCTCTACTTATTTATATATCCACAGATTTAGCTGTTTATTTATCTACCAACTCACTGAACTGTCCAGAAATTGATTGACTGATTTATTTACTGCCAAGTCCAACTGCCCATACTAATTTTTTAGTTGTACGTCTACATATTCAGGTTGTATCAAAGAAAAGTTTTGACTCATATGCGATTATAGAAGGAGGTTAAAATGAATAAACTAAAAACAATAAGTTGAATGCGCTAGTCATAAAAGAAACCATGTTTATAATATGGTGCAACTTTCATCTTTGTTGAAGAAGATTCCATATACCTTTGACTGACGAATCCATGATTGGCCTACTTGAGTTTAAGATAATTGCAAAATAGTTACTAGTTTTCATGGAGAAAGATTTTACAATAATCATTCTTTCCACAGTCTATATAATGATAGTTTAGCATTAAAAAAATAAATATATGTTGTTGGGGGATAAGAAAAAAAAAATAAGGTTGGGGCAAGGGGGGGGGGAGTGATTTAAAAGAAGATGGAAAAAAGTAAAATCATTATTAAGGTATTTTTTCCGTATATTGTAATTATGTGTGTGAGTTTATTTTTATTTTTATATTAATATATTTTCTTTTTGGATATATTTTGTGTTACTTATATATTTTATAAAATTTTTGTAATTTTAATTTTCTATATATTTGTATTATAGATTAGTTTACAGATACAGATCAGCTTTTTGCAGAATCGTATACTTTTTTTTGACAATAAAGATTATTATCTATCTTTCTACCTGCATATCTTCCTATGTAAAACTTCCTGTCCTTCTTATCTTCCAGTTTTTTTGCTTGCCTACATACCTGCCCATTAATCCACTTAATTACCTGTCTAAGTTACTTGTTTGTCTGCCTGCCTACCTGCCTATATCTATCATTTTATGTATTTATCTGTCTGTCTGTGTAATTGTATATAAATCTATCTATCCATCCACCCATCCATCTATCCATCCATCCATCTATCTATCTATCTATCTATCTATTTATCTGTCTGTCTGTCTGTCTGTCTGTCTACCTATCTATCTATCTATCTATCTATCTATCTATCTATCTATCTATCTATCTATCTATCTATCTATCTATCTATCTATCTATCTATCTATCTATCTATCTATCTATCTATCTATCTATCTATCTATCTATCTATCTATCTATCTATCTATCTATCTATCTATCTATCTATCTATCTATCTATCTATCTATCTATCTATCTATCTATCTATCTATCTATCTATCTATCTATCTATCTATCTATCTATCTATCTATCTATCTATCTATCTATCTATCTATCTATCTATCTATCTATCTATCTATCTATCTATCTATCTATCTATCTATCTATCTATCTATCTATCTATCTATCTATCTATCTATCTATCTATCTATCTATCTATCTATCTATCTATCTATCTATCTATCTATCTATCTATCTATCTATCTATCTATCTATCTATCTATCTATCTATCTATCTATCTATCTATCTATCTATCTATCTATCTATCTATCTATCTATCCCCTACCTACCTACCTTCGTACCTATCCCTTACCTACCTACCTACGAACCTACCTACCTACCTACCTACCTACCTACCTATCTATCTATAAATTTATCTGCCTATATGCTTATTTGCCTGCCTTTTTGTCTTGGCTTCTTCACCTGCCCTACCTTATTTGTCTACATATCTAGTTAAATCTTAATTTAATTAAACTAACTTTACTTTTCTTAGTCAATATTAAGATGTTAGGAGCAAACATAATGGTTCAATGTTTATCAAATTCATTATGGTAATCAAAGAAAGTAAAAATAGATAACAGATCATTATACTTAAAAATATAATGATAATAGCAGTATGTGATAGTTGAATAACATATAATAAATGTTAAAACAGGCAAAACTCACTATACATATGCCACACACAGCAAGCTAGAGTAATCAATGGATGCCAGAAGGCTTGTGTGATTGTGTGATCCAAGGCTCCTCACTGACGAAGGCCACAAGCCAGAAACTAGTATGGGGATATTGGATGAGTAGGCATTAGATGGGATTTTATGCACAATCCTTCTGGCATCCATTGATAGTGAGTTTTGCCTGTTTTAACAACAGTTATACACAAGCATGGGAGATTTTGGTCATGTGGTATAATAAATGTATTGTTATAGTATGATGCTAATAATGTAAGCATAATCATTAATGACATACTTACAATTCAATAAATATAGGTGTAGCATATTTTACTCAGTTAAAAATTTATAATAAATTGGGAATCTACTAGATCTAAATTATTAAACTTTAAATGTCATAATTATTTTTAAGCAAAACTATCTTTTTGAAATGGCCTATCCTTTTATATAATTAATACCAGCAACATAAAGCTGCATAAGCAGTCAATAGAGATGCTTGGTAGAAATCAGTGATAATGTAGGGTTCCAAATTATATAGTTGTAATTAAAAGGAGTTCTATAAAATGATGAATATTATATGAATGAAAAATGTTTTTTTTAAAAAATAAATTTGGATATTTAAGTTTATAAATAAATTTTTTTTTTAAATAAGACTGTTTACTAGAACTCATTTCAAAATATTTGCTTCAGCTATGATAAAAAATTATGCAAACATAATTTTATCATCATTTTCATGTATATGGAACATATAAAAAAATATTGCAGTTTACACTGTTTAACATTTATAATTACAACAAAACGATAGATTGGGAGATTGAGAACTAACATTCTTTGAGTCATTTCCAACTGCAAAAAGTTAAAAAAAATTAGTTTAGTCAATTAATTGAACTATTGCCCTGCATGATTTGATACAGCCATAGAGTAGCAGAGTGGAGCTCAAGATTAATGGAACGGCTTTGAGACTGATGATGCTCAAACTATTTATGAACTTCCAAGCAACAAACTCTTTTATTATTTGCCCCATCTAGGTTGGTGCAATTATGTAATAACAGAATCTGGAGTTTAAGTTTCATGGATCGTGGCCTATCTCCATTATTTCCAATGAATCTTAACCAATTATTTAGTGATTGTTGCTCAACCTGTCCCATATATATATAAAATACATATTTTGCAGGTTCATCCATGTTAAAAACTTTTAATATTAATATACTGATGTTTCGACTTGGTCACACAAGCCATCCACAGAGTTATAAAAGGTAGAAAGACGGTTGTAGAGGTGTTACAATCACTGATTTGAATAAAACGTTAAAATTCCACCAATAGCAAAAATGTTAAATTTAGGAATGTTTTTTAAAAAAATCTTTCCAAATAGGAGGAAGTTTGCATGTATCATCTCGCTTATTGATACAATCTGGCCTGTTAAGTATTTCAATGGCTTCTCTAATTTTACACTGGTAGAGATTATCATATCTGGATCTGATCCTGGTACTAGAGAAATCAATTTTATGACCTGAATCTATAGTATGGAGTGAGATTGCTGATGATGATGAGTGTTGTTTAACTGCATTAGCATGCTCATCTCTCCTAACACTCATGCGACGATTACTCATACCTCTGTAAGAAGCCTTGCAATTTTTACATGAGATTTGATAGACATCATGAGATTCAAGAGGGATTGAATCCTTAGGCTTGGTTATTATATTGCTGATCTTTTGATGAGCAGAAAATGCTGTATCTATATTATAGCATTTTAATATACATCTGATACTGTCTGTAGTTCCTTTTACATATGGAACACAAATCCTAATAGCTGATTTATCATCTTTTTGTTTCCTATTTTGTCTATTTTGGGCTTGAAATAAGTTTTTTTTTATAAATTTGTAATTATAACTATTTGCTAAGAAAAAACACTATTAATATGACATTTCTTCTTTCAGATGTGTCTCATCTGAAAGGTTAATTGCTCTATTTAAAAGAGTTTTGGCTACAGAAACTATCTGAGTTGGGTGATGATGAGAATGTAAATATCTGTCTGTATGTGTATCCTTTCTGTAAATAGAAAAAGATAAACTATTTGGTGTTCTGGTGACTAGAATATCAAGAAAATGGAGTTTTCCATCAGACTCTGACTCCATTGTAAATTTAATATGAGGATGCATATTTTTTAAATGTAAGAAAAAATCATTTAATTTATTTTTTCCATGTTGCCATATGACAAAAGTGTCATCTATGTATCTGAGCCAAATGAGAGGTTTTAAAGATGATGATTCTAAAGCATGAGTTTCTATATATTCCATGAATAAATCAGCTATTACTCCTGATATAGGTGAGCCCATAGTAGTACCAAAAACTTGTCTGTAATGTTGTCCATTGTATACAAAATATGTATTTAAGAGACAATGTTTAATCAAAGCAATAATATGATCTGGTAAATTGCAACTTTGTGAGATTATATTTAAAGCTTAATCAATTGGAATGTTTGTAAACAAAGACACGACATCAAAACTGACCAGAATATCATTAGCATTAATTTTTAAACTTTTTAAAACAGAAATAAAATGAAGAGAGTTTTTAATATATGATTTAATAGATGGGATTGTAGGTTTAATGAAATCCGATAAGTATCTTGCTAAAATGTGAGTTGGAGAACCTATTGCACTTACTCCTGGACGAAGGATGGTATCTGGTTTGTGAATTTTTGGAAGTCCATAAAATTTTGGACAGACACAAGATTTTTCACGAGGGATTATTTTATTTTTTATCTCTGTTTCAATAGGTGATTTATTGATAATAGCTTTTGTTGTTTTTTCCAAATATGTAGTATGATCTCTTTTTGATAGTTTATAAGTTTTATCATTAAGCAGATCTAAAATTTTATTATGGTAAATGCCACAATCCATTACAACTGTAGCATTACCTTTATCAGCTGGAAGTACAACAATTGATTTGTCCGATTTTATATTATTTAATGCTTGTCTTTCTTTCTTTGAAATATTATTTTTAGGAAGCTTAGCTTTTTTTAAAATATTACAAATCTCAGCTCTAGCCAAATCAACCGATGGAGAATCAATTTTATCGAGAGCTGATCCAACATTACAAACAATTTTCTCAAAAGGTATCTGGGAAGGTGTTAAAGGAAAATTGAAACCTTTTTTTAAAACCGAAATTTCATCTGTAGAGAGGGCTTTCCTAGATAAATTATAAATGGTTTTTTGATTTGGATACATAATGTTTGGGGATTGTGATATATATATATATATATATATATATATATATATATATATATATATATATATATATATATATGAGCCATTTTGCTTTCTGATGATAACTAGTCTGCTGGTTGAAATATTAAAAGCTTTTTTATAGAAGTAATTCTGTGTTTTTATTGTTTTTATTTTTCCTTAGTTAGTTTGTATATTTATTATTTTTATGGATTCTTTACTTGCTAAGGGAAATAGAACTTTATTGACATTATATATATATATATATATATATATATATATATATATATATATATATATATATGTTAAAACGAAGATTTGCACGGGTTAAATATATAAAATACATATTTTGCGGGTTCATCCGTGTTAAAAACTTTTAATATCAATTTACTGACGTTTCGACTTGGTCACACAAGCCATCCACAGAGTTATAAAAAGGTAGAAAGACGGTTGTAGAGGCGCTACAATCACTGGTTTGAATAAAACATTAAAAATCCCACCAATCGCAAAAATGTTAAATTTAAGAATGTTTTTTAAAGAAATCTTTCCAAATAGGAGGAAGTTTGCACGTATCATCTCGCTTATTGATACAATCTGGCCTTTTAAGTATCTCAATGGCTTCTCTGATTTTGCATTGGTAGAGATTATCACATCTGGATATGATCCTGGTACTAGAAAAATCTATTTTATGACCTGAATCTATAGTATGGAGTGAGAGTGCTGATGATGATGAGTGTTGTTTAACTGCATTAGCATGCTCATCTCTCCTAACACTGATGCGACGATTACTCATACCTATGTAAGAAGCTTTACAATTTTTACATGAGATTTGATAGACACCATGAGATTCAAGAGGGATTGAATCCTTAGGCTTGGTTATTATATTGCTGATCTTTTGATGAGCAGAAAATGCTGTATCTATATTATAGCGTTTTAATATACGTCCGATACTGTCTGTAGTTCCTTTTACATATGGAACACAAATCCTAATAGCTGACTTATCATCTTTTTGTTTCCTATTTTGTCTATTTTGGGCTTGAAATAAGGCTTTTTTTATAAATTTGTAATTATAACTATTTGCTAATAAAACACTATTAATATGATTTATTTCTTCTTTCAGATGTGTGTCATCTGAAAGGTTAATTGCTCTATTTAGACTGTCACTTGATCTCTTGAAGAACTTATTATATGTTCCATATCAAAATATCATAGTGAAGTCAATAGGTAAGAAAAAAGAAACTATTTTGTTAATTGAGCAGACTGTTACATTCGATTTGTTACCCGGATGTCAGACAGCAAATGATTTCTCTAGCACAATTATATGTACAACACATATACGATTATATATATATATTATCAAGTTTGATAATTATTACTATGATTTTATACCCCTAAATGTAATCTACTAAAAATTATTGAAAACATAATTTAAAAAAAAAAACAAAACATATAAAAAACATAATTGCAAATGCCTAAATGAATTATATATTTAGTTATAGTGTAGAATTTTAATGTGAATTAACACTATTCTTTATACATTTTATTTTATAGATGTTACTGATATGTGTGCTTGTGCATAAAGCCATATATATTAAGCAATGTTAATATTTTATTAATAAATGAAAGATTTGTAATTATATATCATTAATTATTCATTTTGAACTGTACATAAAATAATTATATTTTCAAATGCGTTTATATTAGAAATTAGAGTATTTCCATCGTCTAGTTTAAATTGCTAAATATTTTTTAACAAATTTCAAATTTTATTAAAATTTTTTAAATACATTCATATTTTAGTAATTCTCATTTATTCAGATATTGCTGACCTGATCAGTGAAAATATTACTATGGGAATTGAATCATTGATTTTTAAATTAATAATTATTGAAATTAATATAATTGTCAAATCAATTAAGTTATTCTGACAATGACAAGAATTAATAGAAATATTTTATAATGTTTTTTTTTAAATTTACTTTTCCATTTTTTTAAAAAAGAAAATAAATTTTTGATTTCCAATCATTATAGATTATGGTAGTAGATTGATTTATGGAATGATTTGCTATTGTCATATAAGCAACTTTTTTAAATTTTCTCTTTTAATTTTTTTTTTTGTCTGGTCAATGTTGTTGATATTCATTGGTACATTTAGAGTCTGTTACTTTTATCATCTTTTTTTTATTGCTTTTTGCTGGTTTTTCAATGGTGCAGCTAGTTTTATTCTTTCCACATTAACATGGTATTTCAGGCTAAGAGTATATATTTATATATATTACAAATATTAGTATTAAAGTACAATATATAATACTGCTATTAAATAAATAAACAAAGTTAAGTAAAGAAAAATTAATTGAGTTTAATGGAAGAATCTAAGGTAGGTGTTTTATCAATAGATTATAGAAATCTTTTTCTAAATACTAATTGACTGATAAGAAGATAAAACAAAGTGGACTCCAAGGAATAATTAGATTTCCAATGTTATAAGAAGTGCAAGAAAGGCTAGAAAAGAGAATTGATAAGAGTGGCCAATTACTTTGAAAGGAACAACTAATTCAATTCAGCATTGAAATAGATTCTTCCTAATATTATTCTGCCATAGTCAAATATCATTTATCTAAATAGTATGTTTAAGTTGTTCATTAATTTTTTACAAGAAATAAATTAATTTGCACTCACATTTACAAACAAAAAAAGAAGGGAGGGATATATTCAATAAATATCTATAAATTGATTAGCATAATTACAAGTTGCCTATTTCTTTTTTGGCTTTGCGTTTAGAGGATTAATAATCGATTTTTTAAATTCACAAATTTCAAAAAACTCAGAAAGCAAAGATTTTTAATGAATAGTGTTTATATTAGAAATGTAATTATTTAGTTGTCATCATTATATTATATTAAATACAAATTAAAACAGGCAAAACTCACTATATATATATATATATATATAGCATATATATATATGAATTTTGGCAAAACTCACTATATATATTGCCACACACAGCAAGCTAGAATAATCAATGGATGCTCCTCATGGCCATAAGCCAGAAACTAGTCTAGGGATATTGGATGAGTAGGCACTAGATGGGAATTTTATGCACAAGCCTTCTGGCATCCATTGATTACTCTAGCTTGCTGTGTGTGGCAATATATCTAGTGAGTTTTGCCTGTTTTAACAACAGTTATACACAAGCATAAGAGGAGGTGGTCATGTGATGTTTATTGGCTTAAATATAAATTATAAAGAAAATAATGCTTAAAGCTAAATGAGATAATATGCAACCATTAGAAACCAATAACCACCTACATATATCAATATAGATAGTAATCAATATTTCTCACTGTTGTCAAGGCAACCTCCTTTTAATAATAAGAGTGGAAATTCATTCTTACTAATGATCCAATGAATATATATGGACACTTAAAGATTGCAACTTGACCACAGAGATTGAAATATTGATACAATTAAGTTTAAATAAACCTCTTTAAACATGAAATAAACATGTCCATGTAATGAAGACTAATAAATAGTCAATTATAACATTTTTTTAACTTCATTGTATCAATATTTCAATCTCTGTGGTCAAGTTGCAATCTTTAAGTGTTCATATATATTCATTGGACCATTAGTAAGAGTGGATTTTCACTCTTATTATTAAAAGGAGGGAAGTTGATTTGACAACAGTGAGACCTATTGATTACTATCTATATTGGTATGTTTAAGTGGTTACTGGTTTCTAATAGTTACATATTATCCCATTTAGCTTTAAGCCTTATTTCATTTATTATTTAAATAATACATGAACAATTTAAAAGTATTGCAGTTTGTAATGTTATAATTGACTATTTATTAGTCTTCATTACATGGACATGTTTATTTCATGTTTAAAGATTTTTACTTAAACTTCATTATATCAATCTTTCAATCTCTGTGCTTAAGTTGCAATCTTTAAGTGTCCATATATATTCTTTGAACCATTGGTAAGAGTGGATTTCCACTCATTATTAAAAGCAGAGAGGTTGCTTTGACAACAGTGAGAAATATTGATTACTATCTATATTGGTATGTTTAGGTGGTTACTGGTTTCTATTGGTTAAAAATAAATTAAATAACCAAAACCTTAAATATGTCCAGTAGCAGTTGCAATATAAATTTTAATATTTATTTTTATTCATTTATCAAATTGCGATATCTTGATGTTAATTTAGATAATTTTATTTTTAATTATATGAAAAGTATTCTCAGTAATGTTTTTACTAAATATATTTAGATTCAAAGGTTATTGTTACCAGTTATTTTTAAAAATATAGTTCTTAGATTTTTTCAAATAAGGGTCTCCTGAACAAATCGTTATGCCATCATTTAGTGAAAAATATAAATATTATTAGCATTTTTAAATTTTTTTGTTTTTATCAGTACATTTCTCATCTCAGTTCTATCATATTAGAATCATTCATCATTGCAGAAACTACGTTTTTCTATTATATGTACACTTCATGAATATTCTTCATCTGTCAGCTATGAATATCAAACACTTAGATTTATGTCTTTGTGTTGACCGATTAATATTGTTCATTACATCATTCTTTTGGATGATGTGGATTGGTTTCTAATTTTAATACCTTTTGAAAGTATGAATAATCTTTGTACTGTCATAGACATTTGTTAATTTTTTTGGTTATCAGTGCCTCTTTCATCTTAATCCTACTATATCGAAATTATCCATCATTGCAAAAATTCAAGCTACTTTCTCTCAGTAATCATGAATACCTTGCTCTCGACGTAATCTGGAGATATGAGCAAAGGTTGTTCATGAAATGCATGCATAAGAGCATGGTGCGAGTTTTTGACCAGGTGAATAATTTGCTATATGGTAGAGTTAAAAATAAAGGATGCACTGACAACAGCCTAAAAAATGAGGACATTAGACAAAAGAATTATATATTTTTTATTATGAGCAATTTAATTTGTGATATATATATATAAAAGCTTCATGTATTTTCTCTTGTAGCATTTATCATAAAAAAAAAAAATTAAGCTTGTTTAGAGCTAGTAGCAGGCTCTTTAGATATTATATATATATATATTAATGTTAGTGTACTCCTCAACATTTGCTTAAATTATTTTTTTTTATTGATAAATGTGTAAGCATTTTTTTAATTATATAGATTTGGTTTTAATATTGTATATATTAAAAAAGTATTTTAAAACATTGATTTTTTTTAGATGTTGGCAGTGTTTTTCACGCTTTTAAAATCAATTTTATAGATTATTTTTTATAATTGTCTCAGTTTGAAAAGTAGTATTTCATTATAGTAAAAAAATGCAAAGCTGATTTTAATGATCTTAATCACACCCATTTATCTATTAATTACAAATTAGTATATAAGTACTAAGCTTTCTGCATTCATAATTCAGGTAAATATACTAATGATTATTATTTACCATTTATTAGGTTAGAGACTATCATATCTTTTCTAATCCAGGTATAAACTTTAAACCCAGTTAAAGATTAATATATCTACTTTTTAAATAATTATAACCACAAGGAATATGTATTTTGAATTTCATTTCCCTTTTTTTCACATTCTTGAAACATACGATTAAAGTCCCCTTCCCCCTTCCTCCAATGTGTATTAATGCTAAACCAGCATTTTTCATTTTCCCAGAATATGGTAATCTTTAGTTTTAAAACAGGCAAAACTCTCCATACAGTATTGCCACTCAGTGCAAGCCAGAGTAATCAATGGATACCAGAAATGGATGTAAGAAATGGTGATCATGAGGATCTTTAGCTTTATAAATGGTTAGTAATAATTATTAATATACTTATCTGAAATTGATGATATCAGAATTTAGTCTACAAAGTGTGGTATTGCAAATCAAAGTGTAATAATTTGTATTGATAAACAAAAAAAGTCTTCATTAAATGGAAGCCTGGGTTCACAATCAGAGGAATCTTAGCACCCTCTGCCTTGGTCACCAATCGCTGTCTTGGTTGGTGACTTTACAGCCTCCTAAAAATAAGGGCCATGATTTATTTTTGTCTGTCATAATTGTATATATCTTTCGGAAAAATATTTATCATTTACACATATATTCATTCTGCCTTATCAGGCAACTGAGAAGGAAGACCATGATGTTTCTTGATCTTAAACTCAGAGGTAAAAAGCTAATAAACTTACCATGCTGGCTAATGCATGTTGGTGAGCAGCCCATCCATATTTGTATACTATATGAATAATCACATAGTAATAACAGCTGCAATGACAAGAATGTATGAAGTGGACATTAGGAATTTGCCCTGCATAGTTTCTTTAAGGCCTCCAAGAGGAATAAAATGGTCTCATTTCAGTGAATAGCAAACTTCTTTCTACAGCAGTACTGCAAGAAGCATTTTGTGGATTGAAAGGGGAATCTAAAGGGGTGAAAGTAAATGGAGATTATTTAAGTCATTTAGATTTTGCAGATGATATGGTTGTTTTTGAAAATAATGCTTTAGAGCTGCAGGAAATGTAGGAGTTATCAGATGAAAATAGGAAAGTAGGACTAAAAATAAATGTTAAAAAGATTAATGTTCAATGGATTTTGTCAAAATATGAAAATAAAGATAGATCATGATGAGTTAGATGAAGTTAACAGTTACAAATATCTTGGTCAGATTATTAATACAAATGGAAACATAATGGATGAAATTTAATCATAGAAATTAATCTTGGTTAGAGTGGTTTTGGTAGAAATAACTTAGTACTAAAAGAAAATATGCCTGTGTTTGAAAAGAAAGTTTTTTAATAAATGTATTTTACCAGTTCTTACTTATGGATCTGAGACTTAGACACTTAATAGAAGAGCAATACAGAGACTTCAGACCATTCAAAGAAGTATGGAGAGATGCATGTTAGGAGTAATAAGAATAGATTGAAAATTCAATATATGGGTAAGAGAACAAACAGGTGTTCCTGACCTTAGTGAAAAAGTTAAAAGATTGGAGTTGGGCTGGACATATTGCTAGAAGAGATTATAATAGATGGACAGTTGAAATCTTAAACTGGATTACAAGAGATTATAAAAGACCCAGAAAAAGACCACATGTTAGATGGATGGATGAAATAAGAGAGTGTGCAGGGGTGATATGGTGAAGAGAAGCTAAATATCAAAGAGGATGGATTGACCTTGGAGAGACCTTCATCCTGCAGTGGATTGATAATGGTTGGTGATGATGATGATGATGAAATATTAAAAAAATGATATGTAAGAGATTAATACCTGAATCAACTGAAAAATATTGGTTCAGCATGAAATCCACATTGAGGTTCATTTGTATTCTTCAGAAGGTTTTATTAATATGTTTCAAGAATATGTAATTCAATTAACATTTTAATAATAACATGAAAGGCTGAAACCTTTGACAGATGTGCCTTAAAAATGCTTAACAATTTTAAGATGCATCTTTCAAAGGTTTCAGCTTTTAATGTTATTATTATTTCTTCTGCTTGTGCTTAATAAATTAATATATTAACATTTTAGATATATTTATCCATGCATTTACCTGGCATTAATATGTGTGATTTATGAGCAGTTCTGAATCATGCAATGAATTTATGTTAGGTAATTAATTATAAAATGTTAGTAATTTCTCAGTTGTTTTCTCAAAAACTTTTGTTTTTTAAAAATCATTTAAAAATACTGGAGATAAATTAAATGCTTTTATTGACTGTGCATTGAAATGAAATAAAACAATTATTTCTTCTACCACAATTAGAGTTTTTAGATTTAACTTGAAATAAAAGCATAGGGAGGGGGTGTCAAGAAATTAATTAATTCAATCCTTCCCACTTAAAAGAAATAAAATAATTGTTTCTTCAACTGCAATTGGAGTTTTTAGATTTAATTTGAATTAAAGCATAGGGGTCCAAATATTAATTAAGTCAATCTTTTGATATAAAAATAGGGATTGACTTAATTAATTTCTGGACCTTCCATGCTTTTATTTCTAGTTAAATCTAAAACTTCAATTGCGATTGAAGAAACAATTATTTTATTTCTTTTTAGTTCACAATCAATAAAAACATTTAATATAATTTTTTTTTTACATTTATTTTAACTTTTTAGCATTGTCACTCTAAATGAAAATATAAAACTATATATTGTACTTTAAATTGACTAGACATTTGTAGTTGATATATATAAAACACTAAAAATAATAAATACAAATGTATATACTTTAAATTGACTAGACATTTGTAGTTGATATATATAAAACACTAAAAATAATAAATACAATGATAATTAACTATTATATACTGTCTTTGAATCTGCAGAAGTAGTTTTGTAAATATAAGGGATTTGAACTCAGACTTTAATTCCTTAATCCTTCTCAACTGCTGTTAAATTCAAAAAGACATAATGGAAACAAATGGCATTGGCTGAAATCCCATGAATCCAGAATTTTAACATTAGCAGCTTGTCTATTAACTATATTCATTGTATTTCTATTTATTAAAATTGCCTCCTTAATTTTTCTTTTATTCTTGTTTCTTTTTTCATGAAGAATTTTAACACTTCCAAGATCAAACTTAAATTGATATTTACATGTCCTTTCATGAACCAAGAAAACTGAAGCAGTCCTTAATTCATTATTATTTTTACTGTTATATTCATTATTTTTATTATTATTACAATAATTTGTTTTCAATGGACATTTTATTTGTATTATATATATTGTACCAGTCGAAAAACATCCACCACCTAAACTGCAAGTCGGATCCAAACTCAGCTGGTTCAGCTCAGGTCAATGGATGATCTAAATTGATGGCACAGTTCTATGTGCCAAGAAACTAGCTCATTGGTTTGTGAGGATTAGAGACCCCCGAACTGACATTAATATTGGATATTACTGACTAAAGATAATTTTAAATCGAGTCATATGTATATGTTCAGGTTGCCAACACAGACAGCGAGCCTTAACATTAAAATAATTATGAATAAAAGAGTTAGGAAACCAAGTGTGTTAATAAAATATTTTAATACTAATAATAATGGTTTTGTTCAATTTTAAAATGATGATTATATTGATCACTTCTATTCCTTAAATTAAACAGAGTTTATAATTATTATAAGGATGGCAGTTCCTATTATATGCCAACGAGTATTATGCAATATTTGAAAGTCTATCGGTCTATGTCCCCAACAAGAAAATAAAGGCAGATAAAGGTATCAGTGGTGTTGTAAATACTTCTTCTTATTTTATATGAAAGCATGTGAGATTTATTTTCACATTCGCAAATTCATTCACGAAGAGCAAGATATGTATTTATGGCATAACTTTAACCTTTATTAGAAAACTTATTTAATTTGAAATAATTGAGAAGTTGTTCGACCCTAATTGAAATCAGTTCATCACAAATTACGAGCATCAGAACGGGCTTTACTGGAACAGAGAGGTAATGGTGCTGACGAATGATGAGCTACAAAGTAAACATGAAAGATAATCGCTGGTCGGTAGTTTAGGTATTATGGTGACATGTATTTCACAAGTCTTACTGCCCTTTGGAGATGTGGAACACAGGGAAAAACAGGCCGAGTCATAACTACGAACCTTTGGTGTTCCAATTATAACATGAGCATGGTAGGAAGTGCTTTTTTCCTCTATAATTAAAATAACAGAAATATTACCACCGACAAGCCTAATGGAGTGGAAATTGCCCTACATCAGCAATGTTCGACGATGATGACTAGAGAGTCACTGTTTGAATAATAAAACCCAATTATAGAATGCTCTATGTGATGACTTGATCAATTTAATTAAAGTCAAATGAGCTTTTAACTAAAATTATTTTAAAGTATTTGTAAATCATATTAATTATGCCCCAAACATCATGCCCCTCCTGAATCTTAATAGCGAGTAACAGAAATTTGAATTAGAGTATATTTGATTCCTTTATCGGCCCCTTTTGCAAAAACAACATATTTTAACATTATATAAGAATAACTAAATATTGGTGAACATGAGAAAATAGCTGGGGCATAGATTAGAAATGGAGCTAATAATTTATTATTAGCCAATTATAAAAATAGTAAACATTTAATAATTTCTTTCAACTCGATGATTAACAGAACATATAAATTTAGTTCTAATGGGTGAGAATTACAATTAGATTTCATATATTATTTGCATAAAGAAAATGGAACGAAGGAGCTCATCGAGTCAAAGGATTATTGGCATATAATTAAAAATAAACAGCATTAATAAATCACACAATAAATATATATAATATAATAAATGAACTGCCATCGTAAGAAAGGAAAGTTAAAGACTAGAGGTTGAGAGAATTTATATAATTTAAAATAGCATAAAGAAAAAGTTTTACACAGAGTATTACATTTATAAATGAGAAGCGCTCTTAAAGGGAGTGTAAAGTAAAGTTCGGAACTGGCCAGAAAGTTACGATTCATGATGGAAATATATTACCATTTCTCCTGGGAATGGTTCCTTAGTTTTCACATCCGAGTTGATGGAAACGTAGGCAAGCATTTGATTGATTACTTGAACAGCATTTTATTTGATTTTGGCAACATGATTGGTCTGGAAAGGATTTAGCAGCTTCATTGAAGATTTTCAGGGACTTCAGGAACAGTAGCCAGATTCCTGACATTTATCCTCTTACCATGATCGAAACACTATTTAAATTCATGATTTCTAAGATGCACAGAATTTACTGGCACTTTTCTACAACAAAGATGGCTTCTCTTTCTCCAAACTTTTCAGAGCTATTTATACTGTTTCTGATGCCTTCGGGCTAGCGCTTCTTTCATTATCAATGTCACAAAATCTACTAGTTGTTTTTAGATACATTCCTTCGATAAGGCTTTCAAACTCATTAACTTGAATTCATTTTCTAATTAGAAAATGAATTCTTAAAATCAGAAAAATGATTTTAATTAGGAAATCCTTACATTTTAAATACTTATCTTTTTTTCTAATTAATAAAACTTTAACCATTGTTTTGGAAAGGGAAAATCTGAAAGCTTATCGAAAGAATGTAGCTTTTAATCACTAAAAATTTTAACAAATTAATTAAAGTAAAATCAAAACATTCCCGACACAATGAAACTTTCGAACAATTATATATATTTAAATATTTATAAATATATATGCACAATCCATGCATTTGTAATATATATATATATATATATATATCATGAATAATTTTATCATGAATTTATTAATAGCATTGATTAATTTAAACTCAAATGAATTAATTTTAATACACATTTATAAAATAAGTTTTTCTTTATGGAAATTAGTGTGGATTGAACATATAAAGCCCCACTTCATCGGAAATTTAAGGTTAGTACTAGGGTTTGAAATGGGCTTATGACTAGATGTCATGAAGCTAGGATCAAACTCAGATCTGACTGCTTCAACATATATTGAGCCGGATTGATTTCTGATTCATTGGTTTTATTGCTAAAATTAAAAAGGGAAAACAACTTCATTTTCATTAAATGTCTAAGGCTCAATTTTTTTTTTTTATTATTTAAAACACATACGCATTTATATTTTAAAATAGATTATTTAATGTTTATAAAATTGATTGTAAAATAGTTTACTTTCACCATCTGTTTTAATCAATTTGATTAAAAACAGGCAAGCTTGCTAATTATATATTCCTGTTGCTTTTATTGTAATTATTTTTTAAAGTTAATTCTAAAAAGCGGAGATTTAGTTTTGTATTTGTCATTTTTGTTTCAATTATCCCTGGTTGGAAGTCTTAAATTAGATTGAGCGGGAAATTAATATTTGCCCTGCCTGGAATATAGAATGGACACTAATGAAAGTTTTTCGCGGGAAATGTAGCAAGGCAAGGATAGCCCACCAATTTAGATATAGAAGAGATTCATTATTAGAGAGGACACTTGGATTATGACCTGCTAAAAACTTAAATAATTATTGACAAACTTTGTTGCTGTGCAAGATGTCAAAATCCACCGCTGTGAGTTTTGCCATCATTAGAATGTCTGGCTAATTTAAACAAAGGACAGACCCACGCCTATCAGCTCTTCTTCAGTCATGCCCTGAACCTCTAAAATAAACACTGCCTCTACCTTGCCACTGTCAAAGGACCTGAAAGATGAACTATTATCAAAAGTGCGCACTTGTCACTAAATCACTAGGACTCTGCCTTACCATAAGCTAAACTTTTTCCTATTCTAGCCAGGGTAAATAAATTGCATTTAATTAAATCTCTGCTCAATCTAATGATAAATATGTTTTAAAATGGTATTAATTGTTTTTTTAATTATTTATTATCTGTATGTATTCTTTTCTAGTATTTAAAGTGTGTCTTGGAATCTTAGTTTTAAGATTCCAAGTTTGTTTGCAATTTTCGTTTATCAGGGGGTGCATAAGGTGATTGTATTTTATATGTTTAATATATACCTGATTATTCCGTTAACTATTACAAAACACATTGGCAGTTTTCGTAATCTTTATTTATTTACCTGCCCTTAGTTGTACAATAAAGAATCTTTAAACATGTTTCATTTGCGCTGTTTGTGCAAACAACAAAATCTTTTTGCTGGCTATTTGTCAAGTTATTTCTTCGGGTTGTCTGAAAATAGTATATTTCTTTCTGGATTACGTAAGATCATAATCAAATATCTGGTGCTGTCTTGTAGGTGAGATCAATCACATTTACTTTGAATGTAGTATTACGCGCAGCAGTCCTGCGGCATTTAACGACAGTAATTAGAATATTACTACTCGGACATCCGTGCTGGTTTCGTCGATTTCTGATGGGACAGTAACTGTTTTATTATCCCTGATTCAGGAAGCTAGGGTTGTTGTTTGTTTTTGTAATTTTACAACTGACCAGCAAGAAGACATTATCCTAACCATTTCTTATATTTTAAGTGAGAGAATTTTATTGCCAAAATGTTTAATGCCTTCATGTTTGTCATACTCTTGTGCACTCTCTGGTAAATATACGTATGTTAACATAAGTCACTTTTATATTCATGGCTAGATGTCTTTACTATATTGTCTAACTTATAAAATTAATAAATTGTTTAAATTTATTTGGCTGACGTTTCTCTTTGAGCTTTGATTTCTCAGCTGTCTAAATAATATTTAAGATATCTTGTTCCTCCCTGAGTGTAGTTCAGTGCCTTTTGATTCGCATATCCTGTCCACCCTAAAATAAATGTCTAGTTGATGTGATGTGATGTATTATGGCTTCTCCTTAAACGAAGTCAAGAATATCTCAGCAATTATGCCCAGATAAACCTGTTAGCCACTTTCTTTTACATTCCCCACTCTAAATTTACCCATAATCTGCTCTATCCCATTTCCACAACATAATTTTTGTCAACTCTATAACCTTTATATCTAAATCCCCCTTATCTTTTCCCAAACCCGCATAAAAACCAATAATTCACTTTCTGTATAATCACTCTTTTCATATTTATTTTTCCACAACTTCATTATATGTACCCTTTCTGTTTTCAAACATTTACATTCAATTAACAAATGCCTAATATTTTCAATTCCTTCCTTACATAATTTACAAAATAAATCACCCATATTTTTCCATTTACATGTATATTCTTTTGTAGCTAAAGATCCCGTTCGAGCCTTAAACAATAAACTACTTTCCTTACTATTATCATATATTAACTCACACCTAATATTCTGTTTAATTCTGTATATATTTAAACTCTTTTTATTCTCCATACTATTTCTCCATCTCTCTAACTCCCTAGTCTTTATTAATAAATTTATTCTTTTATCCCATTCCTTACTACTATAACACTCAATAATCCTTTTAACACAATCATCCCATCTTTTGTACAAATATACTGATATAAATTCTTTATCCAAATCTTTTGCATACCGCGTTACCTTTCTCACCCATCTTGTTACCTGCCCTTTACTCATAACCCAATTAAATACTATTTTAGCTATTCTTTTATTATCCATAAACTGCAATCTACCAAACATTTTCATTTTACTTTTTGCATCTCTCATATGAAAACTTGACCATCCCATTTCTCCTTGAATTGCCTCCCTTGCTGTCCATACTTCTGCATCCAATGCATGTCTTCCTACTTCCCTTTAAAGTTTTTCTAAATAATCTAATATCTTTTTACTAACATGTAATGCATCATTACCATATGTTAACCCTGCTACTGCAACTTCTTTCCATATAATTCTAGCTACATCATATTTATTATATGAAAATACTGTTAATTTCTTTATCAATCCCTTTCTTTTCTTTGCTTCACTTATCAATTTTTTCTCCCATTCATCCAAATAATTTTTCTGATTATTTAAAATAATTCCCAAATAACTATATCTATTCACCACACTTAACTTAATATCTCCCAATAAAAATTCTACATCTTCTCTTTCCTCAGTATTAACCATCATTATATTTGATTTTTCTTCACTAAATTTAATCCCCATCCATTTACCCAACCCTTGCACATGTCCTCAACATAACTTCCATATCTTCTCTTTTTTCTGCACACAAAAATATATCATCTGCAAAAAAAAGACCTGACAAAATATATACTCCCTTACTACCTATTAACGGTATCTCTATCCCTCTTCCTAATCTTTCTATTGCTCTTTCCATTTTGCTCAAATACAACACAAACAAAATAGGTGACATAGGCCATCCTTGCCTTAGTCCTACACCATTTTTAACTTTAATTGATTCTATATTCTCTAATTGATATGTATAATAATTATTTTCATATAATTTCTTAATAATATCTATTAAAGCTTCATCCATTCCTATTTTCAGGGTCAGTATATGCGAATCTCAAAGATCTTTCTTTCATTACAATATATATATATATATCACTAGACATTTCTGCTGTAAGTTAAAATGTATACTTTTTCTGTATATATCATATTTAGTACGAGTACATAGTAATGTATGTTTTAATTAGTATAAATTTTATTTTATATTTTTTTCAAATGTACGTGTTTCTTTTGTAGTCTATTATGATTTTCTTTCTCTTGTCCATAGGCTTTCTTTCCTGCTATTTCTGCATTTTTTTCCAAACAGTCTCTTGTTTTGTGTGACGTTTTCTTTTGCATTGCACTGAATTTATATAGATAAGTGTCAAAGTAGAAGAAAATCTGTGATATAGAATGTCTTAAATCTGTAAATTAGTTTTGCATTTTTAGAAGTTTATTTTTTATTAATTGCTGTACCTGCTGCAGGTATATATATATTGTAACGATATATAAATATGTCGTTACATTAATTTAAAATAAAAACTTAAAAGTTCGCAAATAAAAGTAAAAAACTAAATGCTAAAATTAAAATGTTTGTTAAACGTATATACATTCGCACAGAGGCCAAACTTTAAAAATATTTTTTAAAAAAACAAATAAGTATTTGAATGTACTTTTTTTATAAAAAAGTACAAGATTTAAAAATAAAAACAGGTATTAATTAATGTAATCTGTAAATAGAAATGATTGTTTATGAATTATCGAAAACCAAACTGGCCCTTGGGCTCTTGTATAATTAAAATGATCTGATGAAAGATAGATAAGAAAATAAAGAGAAATTAGCTTGACCAATGGAAGCACTAAGCCTTGGCTCGGACCCTAATGAAAGTGATGGATTAGTGATGTTTTGTTGATTGAATCCATGTGGATAATATAAAAAGGGAAATACAGTTTTTTCTGGAGTTGCAGCATTTTGTGTTTGAGAGATGTGGTAGGACGCACATACCACACTCTCTATTTAAAAAAAAAATGAAAAGACTGTGATACCTTGAACCAGCTATTGCCATCTCCAGAACATTATCTTCCAATGGAGGCATCGCGGGAATTAAAAGCAGAAACTTGGACTGTTCTACCGTGAGCTATGAACTTTACAAATTAACAACAACAAAAAAGTAATTAAGAACTTTCATCATTGTTTTTTTTAAAGATTCAGCTAATTTAAATTTTAAAATGAACTCTTATTTGATTTTCACATTAATAATTGATTGTTTAAATTTATATAGTTAAGTTTTGCTAAAATCATTTCCATTTTATTATTTTTATTTGTAGCAATATTTATTGTAGAAATTATTAAATGCATTACATTTAAGTGGGTATAGACGTTGCATAGATTTGTTAGCAGTTGATTATGTTGTGGTTTTCACAGTCGATTAGAATATATAAGTCAACGATGTCACTGTGGTGTCTTATGATGAACACCAAAGGGTCTCCTGTATTCCCTCAGAAATTGACGTTATCGATTGACTTTGTATTTTGATCGGTTGTGTTTAGTTTGGAATGTTTTTGACCGTGGAATCTATGCAGCCAATCTATACTCGACATTATAAAACAAATTGTATAAAAATGATCTGTGCAAACATATTTAAATGCTAAATTTAAGTCGGGCATGTATGGCTATATAGTTTTGTAAAGTTATATTAAGGGAGGCTAATCTTAGGTTATTCATTTCGTAGTTGAATTGGTTCAATGGATTGGATATATTTGTGTAATTGTAGATGTAGTATGAGATTCGCTACGGGCAGGATTATATATATATGCCACACACCTTCTGTTTGCCTATGGATGGGTTTGTAAGATGGCAAAGGACCACAGTCCATTCCTATGGAGTTTTATGTTAATTGTTCTACTCGCCAACAGATGTAGCATTCCTGGTTGGTAGAGAGACAATTTTTTTTTCTCTAATTCTACTTGCTGTTCAGATGTACATTCCTGACAGTATAGTATTTTGTGTTGTCATATTTTCATGCTACATTGAATACATAAATGTATCAGATGGATTGGCGCCGGTTTGATTGCAAAATTTGTTGCCTAAGGTTAAATCAGGGAAGAATATTTTCTTTTCAAATGCAGATCTACGTAGTCTAGTCATACTCGACTCACTAAATAAATATTAAACTCATGGTTGTAATTTACTTAAATGTAAAACTAAAGATTAATAGAAAAATCTAAAATGTTGATTTTATTCCTCAAAATTTAAATGTTATTTTATATGTGCGTAAATAAATATTTTTATGTGTTAATTTCTGGCAGTGGCTTTTATTCTTTTATATTTAAGATATAAAATTTATATTTTGTTATCTCTCCTACTCACTGAGCTAGTGACAATGGGCTAATGACTAAAATATAAAATAAAGTGGAATCTTAACAGCACGTATCTGCCTACTGTATAAATTTTTCTAGGTTCAAGTGCCTAGATGGCGCCCTGGTAGTTGCAGATACGTAGATTGCTGACTCCATTGTTGTTTTGGATCGTTATAATATATATATATATAAATTTTTTATATTATGCAGGTAACTGTTTATACAAATCCATTATTTATAATATATATTAATTTTTTATAATCGAATATTTTTTTCCAATTTAAATGAGGTCTTTAACACTCACTGAGCATTACAATTGTCTTTTTGTCTGTAAAGTTAATGTTTTTATTCATTTGTTTTCACTTAGAAATTTAAAAAAATGTCTGATAATTTTACAGAATGGAAAGATTTGTGCATTCCTAATTGTTTTTAAAATGTCATATGTTTAAGAAGGCAACATTTTAGAATTTTTCTTTACTCAAAAGATTGCAAAAACCTATTTTAAATCACATGTTTATTTACTTACTGACAGTTGTGACTGCCATTTTTATCTCTGTAAAGTGAAAAATTTTGATTAATTTATTTTTATTCTTAAGCTCCAAAAATTTTGACATCAAAATATGCAAAATTTCATCTGTCCACTGCTCTTTATTTTCAAAATAATTCTAACTTTTTGTCAAAGTGAATGTCCGGCTGCTTACTAATGTAAGCTGCTCTTGTGCATTATGTTATTATTAAATATAGTAAATGTTTATTTTAAATTTTAATTCCAGTTTTAATCAAATCATTAAATTGAAACAAATTACCAAATGAAATATATTTCCTGCTTTAAAATGCTCATTTTTTCTATAAGTAATTAATCTAAGTAAATTAAAATATTATTAAATTGAAAAAAAAAAATTAATGTCCTTTCATGGTTATTATTTAAAACAAATTAAAATTCTAAAAATAATGGTTATTATCGATATATAAAGTTATTGAATTTTTTTTATATTTTCCACACCCTCTCTTTTATATCAATTAATGATACGAAAAAGATGACTGTTTGAAATGGATTTTGTTGGTATAACTTAGTTATATATGAATTTTGAAGCATTTCTCTAATGAATTTAAATATATTAAACCTCAAAATCAAAATTTTATTCTAACTTGAAAATGTTCAAAAGTTAATAAGCAAACAAACTGATTTTCCAAAATCAATAAAAGCATTTAAAAATAATTATATAAAAAACTATTTTCATTTTTTTTTTCTAATTGAAATTACATTGCCATAGAGATAAAGAAGATAAAATATTGTTTTTCACAGTGTAGTTTTAGTCATGGAATATCTAATTTACTAATTTATATATAAAGAAAACTTGTTTTTTTGATCAACTAAAGTTGTGTTTAAAAGCCCCCGATGAAGGTATTATTTTTATCAGACAAAATACTTTTTATCTCAAACAAAAAGTTTAATATTTATCTGAGTCTGATGGAATATACTTATTATTTTAATAGTGCATTTTATAAATAAATAGTGTTTTGATTAATTTCTATACAATTTGTATATTTATAGATTAATTATATTTTTAGTAGTTAAATGTTAAAAATATATATATATATGTATATGTATTATAATTAGAAATTTTGTTTAAGAATGACTTTCAAAAAATGAGAAATTTTTTTGAATGACATTCTTTCTTTTGAAAATAGAAGTATTTTTTTTTTTTGCATTGTAGAAATATAAGCCAGTTTGTTTTCTTTGTATTTTGACAGTAGCAGTTTTAAAAGAATATAATTTTAGAAGACACTTCAAAACAAATCATGCAATGCAAACAAGGTTTAAATGAAAATTGTTGTAAAAAGTTAGCAGACAATTTCTTGGTGAAATTGACCTAGCAAGCAAAATACAATCAATTACAACAATTTATAACAGGATGAAGTTTCCTAGTAGCATAGTAAATAACAAAATGAAAAAAGTTTTATTGAAGGAGAATTTGTTAAAAATTGCATGTCAAAGTTTTGTTGTAAATTGTTTCCAGAAGTTAAACATGAAATTGAAAATACAAGTCTTTCTTCAAAAATTATTGTTTGAATAATATAAGAAAAACACTATTTTGATATATAGTTACTGAATAAAATTAAATTGATATAATTTTTCTATAATTACTCTATTGATGTTACACTATAAAAGATGTAGCACAATTATATACTGAAGATTTTAAAATTTGAGAGATTGAAAAATACATTTTAGTTTACAAAAGTGATTGGAAAAATTGATGAATATAATAACCAATGGATCATCTAATATGATTGGATAAAATATTAGTCCAATAAAATTAATTGAAGACAAGATTTCTGAAATTGAATCTAATTACAAAATTATATTATTTATTCTACTGTATATTATTCATTAACACAAATTATGCAAAATGATTTAAAAAATTGATTTTGCTATGGATTTAATTATAAAATTAATAAATTTATTTTATTTAAAAGGATTCAAATATAGGCAATTTACTGCACTGCTCAAAAAATTGATTTCTAATTATTTATCTATACTCTATCATAGTACAAATCTAATAGTTAAAATTAAGAAAAGTTTTAGCATATGAATGCAATATTTCTCAACAATGGTCAAACATAAATTTTTCCATAATGTTGTTTTCAATAATTTATAATTGCACCAACACAATTGAAATATAGTTGTTTTATTTCAATTATGTTGGAACTATTATGAATGCAATATGGAACAAGAAATCAAAATATTTTTAACATATAAAATAAGGAATTCTTTGAATTATTACAACTTAATAATATTTGTTGTATAGCTTTTTCTGTAAGGTTATTAAATCATTTTAAGGAATGTCATATAATTTTCTTCATATTTTTTATACTATTTGTGATAATAATGTTTAAAATTATAATAACAAATTAACAAAAAAGTAAAATTCACTTAAAGAAATACAATGATATGTATCATATCAATTTTTTTATTACTTATAATGTCATAAAAATAAATTACCTAGATGTGGAAACATGTAGTGATGTTGTTCAAAGTTTTATTGTATATATGGTTAAATGACAATATCAGTAATCAATATTATATATATAGCTCATAGAACAAACTCTTAACAAGTTTTGTAGAATACCCCCAACCTCAGACCGGTTTCTGCTACTGGCGTCCTCAGTGAGATGCTAGGATAATCAATCATTAGATTAAAAATACCAGGACAAGCCCAGCACTTTATCTAATGTATAACTATTAAATAGAAACTGTGAAATTTTCAGACATCCATGTCTTCCAATCCGGCTATCTAACTTAAATAACCATATGGGACTGAACTACATTCAGATACACCATATATTAATAGCTTTAGCAATATAAACTCACCAAAGTCATCATAGCAAAAAATAAAATTAGAAAAAAAATCAAGTCAGATGTCACATGACCTAATTTAATAAAGCTTGTGTTACAAATGTTATCAATATTTATGTTGACACATACACAATATGTCCCAGTGAAATGATAACTGTTTTTTCAAGCTGTTTGCAATCCCATTTCTGAATCAATGCATGAGTTATGTAGAAATAAATTTTAATTATTCATCACAAAAATTATAAGATGCTATAGTGTTTGTATCATGAGTTATGAAATATAACATTGTATTTCTTATCTTTGTGAATTGATTTCCATGCTGTTTTTACCACTGCAAATTAATATTCTTGTGATTTACAGCTTTACTGTCACACATAGTTTGAATCATCTGAAACATTCTCAGTAGCAGGTTTGCCTATTTTAAAATGAAATTTAATTTTAGCATGTTTTTCATTATATTTTATATCATAACTCATGATCCTGATACATTAGCATCTTAAATTTTTTTATGGGAAATATCTAAATTATGTTGCTATGTTGCACATAAATAATTTATAGATTGTGATGTAGATAGTTTAGAATATCATTTACCAGTCCCTTTTTCATTGGTACACATTACATATATGGATCTGTCTGTATTTGAACTGTGTGGTAATTTTTTAATCTTAATCATTAGCTCCCTGATATAAAATAAATATGGTCATTCTCACTCAGAAAGATAAAGAGTAACAAATCAGGAAACAAAAAATACAAATTTGTTAGCATATATTGTCTACTGATCTTAAATACTGTTTATTTGACATCTTGCCATAATACCTTTTAATTTCAATCATGAATTGTATAATTTTCAAAGACTTCAACACCTTGCCTAATTATAGCTTTCTGGCATATTTTTGTCTTTAGGATGACTTTGAGATTATCTTTATAAAGCAAAACTCCTCTTATAACAAACATATTTAACTTTTTGTTAAAACAGACAAAACTCACTATATATATTGCCACACACATCAAGCTAGAGTAATCAATGGATGCCAGAAGGCTTGTGCATAAAATCCCCATCTAGTGCCTATTCATCCAATATCCCCATCTAGTGCCTATTCATCCAATATCCCCAGACTAGTTTCTGGCTTATGGCCTTCGTCAGTGAGGAGACTTGGTTCTGAGAGCTCTGCTCCTAGATCTTAGGAGCTAATGCAGCCACCTTTATCTCCATTTAACTACAAAACTATGAGTCTTAAACTGAAAACACCTTAATGTTTTCAATCCAAGCCCATTAGCTTATATAGTCATATGGGTCTGAACCCAGTTCAGTACCCATACATTTTGATGTCTTTGGTTCTTTAATAACCATCGTCACCAATATCCTATTAGGCAGGATTGGTTTTAAGCCCATAAACATTACATGACCACCAGCTCTTATGCTTGTATATAACTGTTGTTAAAACAGACAAAACTCACTATATATATATTGCCACACACAGCAAGCTAGAGTAATCAATGGATGCCAGAAGGCTTGTGCATAAAATCCCCACCCAGTGCCTACTCATCCAATATCTCCAGACTAGTTTCTGGCTTATGGCCTTCATCAGTGACTATATAAGCTAATGGGCTTGGATTGAAAACATTAAGGTGTTTTCAGTTTAAGACTCATAGTTTTGTAGTTAAATGGAGACAAAAGGTGGTTGCTGGAGGGTTACATTAGATCCTAAGATCTAGGTGCAGTGCTCTCAGATCCAAGGCTCCTCACTGTCGAAGGCCATAAGCCAGAAACTAGTCTGGGGAAATTGGATGAGTAGGCACTAGATGGGGATTTTATGCACAAGCCTTCTGGCATCCATTGATTACTCTAGCTTGCTGTTTGTGGCAATATATAAAGTGAGTTTTGCCTGTTTTAACAACAGTTATACACAAGCATAAGAGCTGGTGGTCATGTGATGTTTATATTTAACTTTTGTATAAAACAATTTTTTTTTTAGATATCAATATGTTACCACGATATATTTATGCTTCTGTATCAAATTCCGCTTTACGTGTGTAATTATAAGTGTCTACTGTATTCTATTATTTAAAGTGTCTTTGTGATAATCTTTATACTGTAAATAGGTTAACCCCTTTTATAAAATTCATGTTCGAATTTACTATAAAAAACAGATGCTAAGAAAATAAAAAATAAATTCTGTTATATATGTGTATAATAGTTTTTCTAAAAATTTAAATATTATTAGCAAGCAAAAGTGATAAATTGCCACATTTATCATTATCACCTAGACTTAAGACGTCAAGGGATATCCTTTCCCTTTAACAAAAGAAAAATAAATGATCATTTTTATGAAAAATTTAAAGCCAACAAAAATTAAAATACATTAACAGGTCAATCTAATCCTAACCACCTGTCTGTTACATTAACAAGCAATACCTTTACAGCTCCAGGCATGCTAGGGCAAACAATTTATCAGTAATGAATGATTAGAGAAAATTCTTAAAGAGCTGCAATCTTCATGACAGCTGCCGTCTTAAATTTACATATTGTTATTTATTTAAATTCCCATTTAAAATCTGCATGAAACAAAATGTATGTTAGATTACCTCATTATATTTTTATATAATTTTATTAGAAGTTTGTTATATTTATAAAATGTATTAGTAACCATTCATAGCTCTAATTTCTGCACTCATTGAATCGATACTAAAAAAATTAAACTATCATTTGGTTATTATTATCATTTTATACCCCTCTTTATCATTTTATTTTAGGCTTGTTCACATCTGACATACATCTCTGCACACGTTGTCTAGTGTTTAAACTTTTCCCATCAGAAAATGTTTACCTAAATATTTCAATAAAAAAAAAGAACATCTAGTTGAAAACGAACTATATAAAGATACACCAACATATATCTGTCTAAATCAATATGTACATATGTTATCATTGATAAAACAATTAAAAAAGCATAGTAATATAATATTTAGTGATAAAAAGAACCTTAATTGCTAGATTTGTTATTTGATGAGAAAGAAGAGAAATTAAAATGAGAATGTCAATAATTATTAACAAAAATTTGGTTTCATATTACTGATTTTTTGGGCTCTTGCATTTGGAAGTACTGTTGGTTAACTTTTAAGCACACCCTATGGTTGAGTATATGTATATTTGACATGCTGACTATGGCATGCAAATTTCCTCGACAACAATCACTAACAAAAAAAAATGTCTCTTAAAACTATGGTTGAGTTTATAAATATATGACATACTGATTATGGCATGCAATTTTTTTTCAATTAGCTTGGTTATTATTTTCCAAAATCATTGTTGATAGAAAATTTATGGTATAGGTATAGACTGATCACTATCTGGACTTATTCATAGGCAATCATGTATTTGAATCAAAGTAGGCTTTCTTCATGCTTATGCTATTTGTCTGATGTTTACCTTTCCCACACAGTGGACTGTGGCACAAGGCATTGCAGACACTGAAGTCAACAGTTCTTATGTGGTCATTCTTGAAATGTGTTTCTCTAATCTCCTTTCCATTCAGAGGTGCCAGGACTTCCAATGGCTTCCAGCCCTCTGAACAAAGTAATCTAGAGTCTCAGCAAGGCATTTCTTTTTAAATTACTAATTCTCACTTGAACATTAGTCTTCAAAATAATAATTATGTCTCAGCTTCTCTTTTGGTATTTATTCATTTGCATTACTGACATCACTGATCCCTTTTTGACATCAGCCTCCTGATGGTAATACATAATTGAAGTATCTACTATCCAGTTGGGTAGTGTGAAATGTCTTTATCTTGGAATTGCTGACTTATGATTAATTAGCAGCTGAGTTTGAAACAATTTTGATGGTCAAACAACAACCATTATCAGTAATTTTGAAATTACACATTTTCTAGTGAGTTTCTTTCTCTCTTTTTATTTTTCTCTCCGTTTTTTCTAATAATAAAGTAGAAATAATATATATATAAAAGCACTTGTGTTACACAGAATTAAAACTTGAAATATTAATTAATCTTCTTGACTTGTATGAAGGCATCTGTCTAAGTTATATATGCCCACACACATGACAAAAGTTGATTTCTAATTGCTAGCTAAAATTAGCAGAAATCTTGCATTTTATCCACATTTCATTTTCTTTTCTGTATTCTATCAATGATTTTCAATGAAACATATATAGCTGAATAAAACTAACAACAAAAAAGTGTCTTTTTTTTGTCTTACTTTTCTGGAATAATTGGAATCTTTCTAGAGTTTGGAATTAACACCTACAATATATAATGCCGTTTAAGTATTATTACAAAAATCACAGAAAATTGTGATGTTGCTAAATATAGGGATTTTATTTAAATTAAAACCATTTGAGACCATTTTTCATTGCTATTTTAAAAAAATGTAAATTTTTGCCTTAGAAATGAGAGATTATGATGCATACAGTAATATTTAAACATTGCTATTATCCAAAGTTACAATAACCAATTAGAGATTAACTTGAAATGTAATGGCAAATTATCATTTCACTAAAAAAATAATAATGGCAATTTTATCATCATCATCATTGATGCTATGACCTAACTCTCTTAATTATTATCTGTATTATACATTAATAATATTAAATGCTATAGTAGACTTTATATATAAAATAAGTTACTTGTATACAGAAACTTTTTGTTTCAAATTTGATACAGTTAGAATAATTCTTTATTCATCACATTAAAGGCTAAAAATTTTAAATGGGAATGGAATTGTGTTATGAACTAAGTAGTTTAACTGTCTGTATTTTACAGATATGTTTAAGATTTTATGATCTAATAAATTGATATATATATATATATATAGGTTCTCATCAATAAAAGATGTATTACAATTCATAATAATTATTCAGTTTTAACTATGTAAAATTTTACAGCTGTGTATACTGATATTTTTGTAAAATAACATTTAAAGGCATGTGAATATAGTCCTTACAAATTTAAGATTATTAAAAAGAAATAAAACAGTCAAATCACAGGACAAAATATAGAACAATAATAAGATTATAATTTTTATTCAATCAAATTATCAATAAAAAAATCAAAGAACTAAATAAAGACAAAGGATCAAATTTGAGATGGTAATATTTTGATAATAAAAGTTATTTTGCTAGAATGTGAGTGCATATATTTTTTAATATTTTACATGTTAGTCCTGAATAATTACTTTAAATTATAATATATATATATATATGAAAAAAAAAAACAAGTTTTATATACGTAAACTTACTATCGCTTGTATTTATGATCAATAGATGGAGCTTTACCAAGATCTCCAAACAAGCATATTTTTGTTTACATAAATTTCAGAGTCAGAATTCACTGTCTCTTTCGTTGGCTCCACCCTCAGATCAGCTGATTTCAAGCTGATTTGCTATCATCAGTGAAGGATAGGAGTTAGAAACTAGACCTAAACACTAACTCCAAGCATTTATGCAACAAGTTTCTATCAGTTTGCAAGCATGAATTTTTTAGACACGTAAATGTCTTCAAACTCTGCTTATCAAGCTGGATAGCTATATGGGTCTAATATCAGTTCAGTTTCTCCACATAGTCAAAGCCTCTGCAATATATATCATTGCAAGAAACTTTAAAGGTACATTTATGAAAAACAAAAACAAGTTTTATATACATAAACTTGTTATTGCTTGTATTTATGATCAATAGATGGAGCTTTACCAAGACCTCCAAACAAGCGTATTTTTGTTTACATAAACATAAGAATCAGAATTCACTGTCTCTTTCATTGGCTCCACCCTCAGATCAACTGATTTCAAGCTGATTTGCTATCATCAGTGACTATGTGGAGAAACTGAACTGATATCAGACCCATATAGCTATGTGGCTTGATAAGCTGAGTTTGAAGACATTTACATGTCTAAAAAATTCATGCTTGCAAACTGATAGGAACTTGTTGCATAAACGCTTGGAGTTAGTGTTTAGGTCTGGTTTCTAACTCCTATCCTACACTGATGATAGCAAATCAGCTTGAAATCAGCTGATCTGAGGGTGGAGCCAATGAAAAAGACAGTGAATTCGGACTCTGACGTTAATGTAAACAAAAATATGCTTGTTTGGAGGTCTTGGTAAAGCTCCATCTATTGATCATAAATACAAACGATAGCAAGTTTCCGTATATAAAACTTGGTTTTTGTTTTCATAAATGTACCTTTAAAGTTTCTTGGAATGATATATATTGCAGAAGCTTTGACTATGTGGAGACACTGAACTGATATCAGACCCATATAGCTATCTGTTTTGATAAGCAAAATTTGAAGACATTTACTTGTCTAAAAAATTCATGCTTGCAAACTAATAGAAACTTGTTGCATAAACACTTGGAGTTAGTGTTTAGGTCTAGTTTCTGACTCATATGCTTCACTGATGATAGCAAATCAGCTTGAAATCAGCTGATCTGAGGGTGGAGCCAACGAAAGAGACAGTGAATTCTGACTCTGACATTTATGTAAACAAAAATATGCTTGTTTAGAGGTCTTGATAAAGCTCCATCTATTTATCATAAATACAAGTTATAGCAAGTTTACGTATATAAAACTTGTTTTTGTTTTTCGTAAATGTACCTTTAAAGTTTCTTACAATGTTATATATTGCAGAAGCTTTGACTATGTGGAGAAACTGAACTGATATCATACCCATATAGCTATCTGGCTTGATAAGCTGAGTTTGAAGACATTTATGTGTCTAAAAAATTCATGCTTGCAAACTGATAGGAACTTGTTGCATAAATGCTTGGAGTTAGTGTTTAGGTCTAGTTTCTAACTACTATCCTTCACTGATGATAGCAAATCAGCTTGAAATAAGCTGATCTGAGGGTGGAGCCAATGAAAGAGACAGTGAATTCTGACTCTGATGTTTATGAAAACAAAAATACGCTTGTTTGGAGGTCTTGGTAAAGCTCCATCTATTGATCAATATATATATATATTGAAATATAATAGAAATTTTCATTATAATAATGTAGATAAAATCAAAACAGATATATATATATATATTTGACTTCTGACAGAGAATCTGAAGTCTCAAATTATTAAGAAAATTTGATAATAGAATTTTTAATGCTTCTGACATATATTGATATGAGAAATATTTTAATTAAACTTATATTAATTTTTTTTTACTTTCATCATTAGCAGTATCAGATACTGGCCATGATAAAAGATACTAGCAAATGGGAGAGATGGTTAAAACATTTCAATAAAAAGACTATAATTTCAAACTGACATAACACAATGCATGAGTCTTGTTTAGTACTCTTGCAAATACTTGCAACAATTTTCTCCAAGTTTATCTTATCATTAATCAATTGTAAAAATAGCATTTTGTTTATGATATAATCATTTTTCAGAAATTGTATTAGTTGGTTACTACATAATTACATTCAATCATAACATGATTTATGCAAGACACATTGTATGCATTCAAAAAGAATTGTCTAAGGTTATAGTATACAGAGATGTGGTGATAATTTTACAATGAAGTGCAAAATCAATCTCATATTTTAAAATTTGCATTTTACAAAACTTACATTATTATTTATTCATTTTTATTAATGCAGATTAAATATATTTATACAAAATCTCATTCTTCTCCTATTAAGCCAATTTCTTTGATTTTAAGTATAATTAAAACATGCCATAATAACAACAATAGCAACAAAACAAACTTAATCACAATTATACATAATAATTATATACCTATATACATTTTGCTATATTCTATGTTACTCTTTTTTTTTTCTATCATTAATATACTGTTTAATTTGATTTATTTTTTTTATAATATCGTCTTTTATTTTATTATGTAAATTATTTAATAATTTAGGAACATAGTGAATTCCCTTTTTAATTATACATTTAGTATAAGATTTTACAACTATGTATGGAATCTGTTTTTCTTAGACATTTCAATATTATTAATTTTTTATATTTTTTTGTAATTATATATTCAGTAAGTTCATTTAATAATAAAATATTATTTTTATAACTTTTTTTTATATATAGTTTCTTTCTATTAAATTAACAATTCTTTTTTGCAGTAATGATATTATATTAATATTAATAATATTGTTAGATAATTTGTGATTTAAAAAAATAAAATTTTAAATTATTAATTTTTATTTTCATTATTAGATCAAATTTATATATGAAATAAACATACATAATGTCAAGTAGTAGTAATGACCAAGATAAAGAAAATATATGTTTTCCAACTATGAGAGAGTTTAAACAGAAGAAAAAAAAGAAATATTTAAGGTGTAACTGGACACATTAGATAGATTTTTCTAAACTAATGAATTTCTCTGGAAAGTTAAATTTCTATCTCTTAAGCAAAATAACTATGTACAATCATCTAGAAATGTTATATTCTAATATATATGCATCATTAAAAATTATGCTAATAACTTCTGTAGCTGTTATTTCTGTAAATTAAAATTAATAAGCATTTGAGTTTGATTATTAGTCTAGAAAGATTAGAGGGACTCACCATATAATGAACAAAAATTAGCAATGGAAATTAATTTTGATGATGTAATAAAATAATTGAAAATATAAAAAGTTATAAGAAATATGAAATAATTAAAAATATGTTATAGTTTAGTTTATTTGATTATTTATTGAATATATTATATTTTAATTACTTTTGATAAAAGCAATAGAAAATAAGTAACAATTAAAAATAATATATATATATATATATATTAAAGTAGTCACCAATTTAACAATACCAATATTAATAGCAATCAACAATCTCAGTCTGTTGTCAAGGCAATCTCCTTTAAAAAATAAAGGTGGAAGTCCACCTTTATATGGCATAACATATTTATATGGACACTAAAGATTGCAATTTGATTATAAAGAATAAAATTATTAATTCAAAGTAGTTTAAATAAACTCATTAAACAGGTAAATATAACCTTTTTGTATGCAGACTAACAATTATAACATTTAAACTGCAATTGTAATTTTCAACTAGCACTCCAACTATGTATTACTTATATAATAAAGTGACTAATGCTCAAGGCTAGATAGGTGAATAATGTATATATATACATAAAAGCAGTCAGCACTTAAACAATATCAACATCATTAACAATCAAAAATATCAATCTGTTAAAATTGTTTAATTGTCAACTGCTTTCATGCATTTACATTATTTATCTATCTAGTTTTGGGAAGTATTAGCATTATTATTTATGTAATATGTAATTGAAGTGCAGTTGTGAAAATCATAATTGCAGTTTGAATGTTATAATTGACTATTTGTTAGTGTACATTCAGAGTAGGTTATATTTATCAGTTTAATGAGGGTTATTTATACTTTTTTGAATTAATATTTTCACTTTTGTAGTCAAGTTGCAATTTTTTGTGCCTATATAGATATATTAGCTCATATGTAAAGAGGAATTTCTACCTTCATTGTTTAACATTTATAGGTGCAACTTCACACTGTCAAATTTTTGAATAGGATCTAGTGAATCTTTCACTAAATACCCTTCCATGTTTGACATTTTATTTTTACAATTACATCTTTTTTCTATATATTATATAATTAATTTGTATTTTAAAACATATATATTTAAGTCTTCAAGTGATATAAATTTAAAAAAATAATATTTGATGTTTTAAAAATATGGAATTTAATATCTGAATAATGTTCTTAACTATATCAATGGTTCACACACCCATTGAATGTAATTTACAAATTTTAAATTTTTCAAATATTTGTTTCAAACAAATTCAAATTAACTTTTGTATAAATAATTTATTATTTAATAAATATTACACAAACTAAATCAATTTTTTCTAAATAAAAATTTAACTCAATTAATTCTTATTGAATTTAAAATATGTATACTTTTCCACACATGCATGTTAACATATAAAATGTAATAACTGTTTATTCTACTTATAATTAAAAATGTAATGTTGGATTTATAGTTCTATTCTATATTTCTATTTTTGAATTATTTGTTTTATGTGTGTAGCACTTCTTTTAATTTATACAATTGATAATTTTATTCCTTAACAAGAATAGCAATGAAATCATACATATTTTTTAAATACAAATATAGGAATTTGTAAAAAAAAAAAAAAATGTTTTGAAAGTCATTTAAATTTTTTTATAACATTGTACTTCTTATAAACATTGGTATGAGAGACTATTTAAACATGATAATGACCATATTCTATGCTCTACAACCAATGATAATGATGAATATTTTGTTTAACCATAAAAACTAAAGCCAATAAATTTCTTAAAATTTTAAATTTATAATAACCAATTTACAGTATTACTGTAATATTATATATATATATATATATATATATATATATATATATATATATATATATATATATATATATATATATAGGAGATCTATACAAGTGATACACTTGACGACATCCATGTGACAGAGACAAATGATCTTTATTGTATTTTATGCTGAACCAGCAAACATCATTTGGTCCAGATTACCATATCCCAAACATATCTACAATCAGTGCTCAGTTTATATTAAGATAGCCAATCTTTAAACTTTAGTGAACAAGCTTCAATCTTCTTCACTCTCCAACTCTTCAGCCATCCATTTCACTGAAAATCCAAGGATGAAATGCTCAAAACAGTTATCGATGCCGATATTATTGTTATACCTATGTTGATCTTAAGTCACTATGACACCTTGCACATAGGACCTTAATATGTCCATTTAATTATACAGAAGAGAGATGGACAGAATACAGGTTGAATACGTAATATTTAAATATAAGTATATTATCTGTATTAGATTTAATGTAATTATAAGGAACTTGAACTCGACCTATCAGGCTCCCTATATCATTCCAATCTTATACAAATTATTATTTAACTTTGTCACATGTATATGGTCGTGTGTATCAGTTGTATAAGACAGATTTGATAGATGTAGGGAGCTTGAAATTTTGAGTTCAAGTCTTATAATTACATTAAGTTTATATATATATTGTAACGATCCGGATATAGTGCCCTTTTCTATAGATCAGTAATAGTTCATAACAGTCAATTACTAAAAATTTTAAATTTTAGAATATGTTCTTTTGATTTATTAATTATAGTTTGTCAATTATGTTATAAAGTACAATTTGAAGTTAAAGAAAATACGTAGTATATAAAATTATAGCGAATCATTTAAAAGTAGTTAAGTAAAGCTTAAAATATTGTTGCATATGGTTGTAAAAGCTGGCCATATTAAATAACTCAGCTATAAATATTAAAAGTATATTTAAAAAGTTCGATTTTAATAGTTTAAAACTTGTAGTAATAAATGTTATATTTTAAATTTATAAAGTCATATTTAATAAGCAAAAATTAATATCGTACATTTTAAAAATAAACTTTATGATGGTGAGAATTGTATTTAATTCTATATTTTCTAAATTGTTCTTCCAAATTTTATAATTATTTTATATAATATAATAAGTGTATCAATTTTATTAGTCTAGGCAGAGAAATAGATTGAAAATCGTCTGTCAAAGTTATTAATCATGTGACTTGTATACTATATACTTTCACACACATGCTTGTTTGAATTAATAACAAAGTTTAAAATATTTTAAAAGTTATATTATAGAATTGGATGGAATTATTGCCTAGTATAAAGCAAATAATAAATATTAAGTTAACTATCTTATGTAATGTTTTAAAGGTCCTGGTTTGCAGACCGTACTGTAGCCATCAGAGGGCGCAGCGACATCATCAACAAAAAATGGCAAGTGATAAATTTTTTTACAAAATGCCTCAAAATCAACAAATAAAAATGCCTAAGGCAATTTATGTACAGCAAATAAAGCGAAAACTACAAATTAAAAAAAAATTAAAGAAAATGCTACAAAATTCAAATAATAAAAACAAAAAATCATGAAAATTGCATTATGAGGTATACCCCCCCCAAAATAAAAAAAAACGCCTCAAAATCGACAAATAAAAATGCCTCAGACAATATATGTACAGAAAATAAATCGAAAACTATAAATTAAAAAAAAATGCAAGAAAATGCTACAAAATTCAAATAATAAAAACAAAACATCATGAAAATTGCATTATGAGCTATCCCCCCCCCCAAATCAAAAAAACGCCTCAAAATCGACAAATAAAAATGCCTCAGACAATATATGTACAGAAAATAAATCGAAAACTATAAATTAAAAAAAAATGCAAGAAAATGCTACAAAATTCAAATAATAAAAACAAAACATCATGAAAATTGCATTATGAGCTATCCCCCCCCCAAAAAAAAATCAAAAAAACACCTCAAAATCGACAAATAAAAATGCCTCAGACAATATATGTACAGAAAATAAATCGAAAACTATAAATTAAAAAAAAATGCAAGAAAATGCTACAAAATTCAAATAATAAAAACAAAACATCATGAAAATTGCATTATGAGCTATACCCCCCCCCCAAAATCAAAAAAACGCCTCAAAATCGACAAATAAAAATGCCTCAGACAATATATGTACAGAAAATAAATCGAAAACTACAAATTAAAAAAAAATGCAAGAAAATGCTACAAAATTCAAATAATAAAAACAAAAAATCATGAAAATTGCATTATGAGCTATACCCCCCCCCCCAAAATCAAAAAAACGCCTCAAAATCGACAAATAAAAATGCCTCAGACAATATATGTACAGAAAATAAATCGAAAACTACAAATTAAAAAAAAATGCAAGAAAATGCTACAAAATTCAAATAATAAAAACAAAAAACCATGAAGATTCTATCAAGAGATATACCTCCCTCCACAATCTGACAATTCACAAAACATGGCGACCAAAAAAAGCGGGAAAATACGAAAAAAATCAAATCATTTACCTTCAACATAAATATGCATCTAAGTTCATATTAAAAAGCAATTCCCCCAACTGGTCAAAACGTAACACAGATTAATACGTAGTAACTAATAAAAAAAATAAGCAGAAAATGCTATAAAATGCAAACTATAAAAAAATAGGATCAACAGTCCCCCCCCCTACAATCTGGACATTCAGAAGGAAGCATGGCGGCCAAAAATAGCTGGGATCAAATTATTTACCTTAAACATAAATATGCATCTAAATTGATATAGAAAAGCAATTAATTGTTCTCTGGCTTTCAAATTAATGCATATGTAAATGGAGCAGTAATATTTAAATAATCAAAAAGCAATCATTACCGTCCCCTCCCCACTAATCAAAACGTAATAAATGGTATCAATATTTTAAGATTGTTTAAGTAACAGACCTAATAAGAATTCATATCATAGATTAATACGTAGTAAGTAATTAAATAGAATTATAGTAAGTTTAAAAGAGAAGATGGAAATATTACTTTGTTGCATTTTTTTTTGTTCAAGAAATTGTTTTTCACCGTTATATAGATTAAATCACATATTGTAATTGTAGTTTCAAAATGACTATCCCCTTCCCCCATTTAGTGACTTTTCTAAAACTAAGAACTCATAACACAGATTAATACGTACTAAGTGATTAAATATGGCAACAACGGACTAACTTTTATAAAATGTACTAAATATGAATATTTAAAAAATCAAACACTATTTGCACATATGCTGCAAATTATTTAAGTAATAGATATAATAACTCAACACAGATTAAACCAAAAAACCATGAAAATTCTATCAAGAGATATGCCTCCCTCTACAATCTGACAATTCACAAAACATGGCGGCCAAAAAAAGCGGGAAAATATGAAAAAAATCAAATCATTTATTTTCAACATAAATATGCATCTAAGTTCATATTAAAAAGCAATTCTCCCAACTGATCAAAACGTAACACAGATTAATACGTAGTAACTAATAAAAAATAAGCAGAAAATGCTATAAAATGCAAATTATAAAAAAATAGGATCAACAGCCCCCCCCCTTACAATCTGGAAATTCAGAGAGAAGCATATCTAAATTGAGAAATAATATTTAAATAATCAAAAAACAATAGACAAAAAATAATTACCAAAGTCCTTGAATAGTAACTGAAGACTAAGTAACTGGTTATTTGATGGCATTTTGAAGCTTGAATAGTAACTGAAGATTAAGTAACTGTTTATTTGATGGCAGCATTTTGAAGCTTGAATAGTAACTGAAGATTAAGTAACTGGTTATTTGATGGCAGCATTTTGAAGCTTGAATAGTAACTGAAGATTAAGTAACTGGTTATTTGATGGCAGCATTTTGAAGCTTGAATAGTAACTGAAGATTAAGTAACTGGTTATTTGATGGCAGCATTTTGAAGCTTGAATAGTAACTGAAGATTAAGTAACTGGTTATTTGATGGCATTTTGAAGCTTGAATAGTAACTGAAAATTAAGTAACTGGTTATTTGATGGCATTTTGAAGCTTGAATAGTAACTGAAGATTAAGTAACTGGTTATTTGATGGCAGCATTTTGAAGCTTGAATAGTAACTGAAGATTAAGTAACTGGTTATTTGATGGCAGCATTTTGAAGCTTTAAAGGCACTTGAATAGTAACTGAAGATTAAGTCATGATGTTTATTTAGTGTAAAAAAATACAGCAAAGATGGCAGAATTTTGAAGCATTTTGGAACAGATTTTAACACATATTAAGAAAAGATGGCAGAAATTAGCAGATTATAATTTAGATTGATGGTATATTGATGGCCTGCAATATCGCCTCGAACATATCTTCATCACCATGCAATCGTCGCCACATGAATTGATCCAAGTAAGAATCAAGATGCTGTCTAGCAGTCCCACTGTCTTGTTTATTGCGACATTTCAAAAGCCCCCAAAGTCTTTCTACATGTTGAGTGTGGGCCCCGGTAGTAGGATCGACAAAATTGTAGGAATGATTGACTTTGAAGTGTTGGAAACCTGCAGCAGTCAATACATCCATTTTGTAGGCCTTCCAACAGTCAGTATATATGGTGGTTCCTGGTGCTATATGTTCTTTAATCAGATCTAGAAGAACAGGCGCTGTTCGATTTGGAATAGCAACGATGAAACACTCTTTCGTTTCTCTACATAAGCCGCCAAATAACCACTGTTGGGGAAGAATTCTTCCCTGCTGATTTTTGCGTTTACTGAACAAAGTTTCGTTGACCTCTACAATTTTTCCTGGGCCTCCAATTTTGCAGGATGGACGAGAGAGCAGACTCTCTTTACATGCTTCTCTTAAATATTGCTTCCACGTAACGACAGTATTCCTGTTCACATCCAAATCATTTTTACCCGATTTTATGGTCAATTGGTTTTTGCTCCAATAATAAATGATTCGGATGGATGTTACAAACAACAATTTGCAACCTTCAAACCAAGTTCCTTTCCGAAGTGCTACTCGACATTGACATGTGTTAATGTTGCACTTCCATTGTGCCCTTGCATTCACATAAAGTTTCATTTCATGGCCATTACGACATACTCTTTGAGAAGGCAGAACATTTTTACTTTGGAGGAACTCCACTGCTTCAAGTTCTGTCTTTGGCAGATCCCAAACTTTCATCATTTTCAATAAAATAATTGAATATCGCAGAAAGTAAAAAAAAGCACGTAAATTTCAGATGCTGATATTTCAACGTGAGACTTTGAAATAGTGCCTCAAACTTTGCTGCATATTTAATGTTGTATTCTGCTGCATGGAAAAAAATAATCCTGTGTCAAAAAATAAAAATTATCCCAATAACTTTTATTTCTAGCAGTCCAAAATAATTAAAACGTCATAATAGAACTAAGCAGGTATTTCAAAACTCTACTTTAGCTACATTTTAAGTAAATTTGTTAGCTTTGGAAATTATATTTTTGATGTAAAATCTCTATTACGTCATATTTCATTTTACAGTTTGTTCTTTCAAAATTAAAGTGCATACTATAAAAGAAGGATGACCGGTAATTATTTTTGGGTATCATAACGTAATAGAGATTTTACATCAAAAATATAATTTCCAAAGCCAACAAATTTAACTAAAACATAAGTGAACTAGACTTTTGAAATACCAGCTTTGTTCTATTTTGACGTGTTAATTATTTTGTATTGCTAGAAATACAAGTTGTTGGGATAATGTTTATTTTTTGACAAACTTAATTAGGATTATTTTTTGATGGAGAAGAATACAACATTAGATATGCGCAAATTTTAACTCAAAACTTTTTTTCCCCGCTAATTTCTGCCATATTTGCTCTTAGTATTATTTATAAAATCTGTTCCGAAAGACTTTGGTAATTATGTTTTGTATTCCTTTTTTACATTGATTATTATTTAAATATTATTGATCAATTTACATATGTCATAATTTGAAAGCCAGATAACAATTAATTGCTTTAAAGATAAATAATTTGATGTTGAAAGAGTTTTCTTTTAAAAGTATTTACAGTATTTTTTGCTGTCAAGTAAAGGGGAGGGGGGGAGAGAATATTTCATGTTTGTAATTACACTTCTCTCATTAAAAAAATGTAGATGAACTTGCAACTTTGTTTAAATAAAAACATAATTGAAAATAATATGAATATAGTGGACAATTGTTTATTATTTTTAAAATGAATTGGGATATTATATATGTGTGCATAACTTGATTTAAATAATTGCTAGTGTTTCTAGATACCTTCTGTTAAATAATTTTTTTAATCTGCTGAAATCATCATTGCTAAAAGTGTTAAGAAATTTACCAGCAAAGCTACATTTTGCAGAACATCATGATCGAGTCATCATTGTGCAAATCGCTCTGAACCAAATTTGGAACAAGGTATTTTTTCCCACTTTCTTTTTTAAACTTTCTTACTATGTACTGTATTAATCTGTGTTGAGGAGTTATATCTATTACTTAAATAATGCACAGCACATGTGCAGATAGTGTTTGATTTTTTAAATATTCATAATATTTAGTACATTTTATAAAAGTTAGTCCGTTGTTGCCATATTTAATCACTTAGTACGTATTAATCTGTGTTATGAGTTCTTAGTTTTAGAAAAGTCACTAAATGGGGGAAGGGGATAGTCATTTTGAAACTACAATTACAATATGTGATTTAATCTATATAACGGTGAAAAACAATTTCTTGAACAAAAAAAAATGCAACAAAGTAATATTTCCATCTTCTCTTTTAAACTTACTATAATTCTATTTAATTACTTACTACGTATTAATCTATGATATGAATTCTTATTAGGTCTGTTACTTAAACAATCTTAAAATATTGATACCATTTATTACGTTTTGATTAGTGGGGAGGGGTCGGTAATGATTGCTTTTTGATTATTTAAATATTACTGCTCCATTTACATATGCATTAATTTGAAAGCCAGAGAACAATTAATTGCTTTTCTATATCAATTTAGATGCATATTTATGTTTAAGGTAAATAATTTGATCCCCGCTATTTTTGGCCGCCATGCTTCCTTCTGAATGTCCAGATTGTAGGGGGGGGGACTGTTGATCCTATTTTTTTATAGTTTGCATTTTATAGCATTTTCTGCTTATTTTTTTTATTAGTTACTACGTATTAATCTGTGTTACGTTTTGACCAGTTGGGGGAATTGCTTTTTAATATGAACTTAGATGCATATTTATGTTGAAGGTAAATGATTTGATTTTTTCCGTATTTTCCCCCTTTTTTTGGCCGCCATGTTTTGTGAATTGTCAGATTGTGGAGGGAGGTATATCTCTTGATAGAATCTTCATGGTTTTTTGGTGTTAGTATTTGAATTTTTTAGCATTTTCTTTCATTTTTTTATAATTTATAGTTTTCGATTTATTTTCTGTACATATATTGTCTGAGGCATTTTTATTTGTCGATTTTGAGGCGTTTTTTTGATTTTTTTTTGGGGGGGGGATAGCTCATAATGCAATTTTCATGATGTTTTGTTTTTATTATTTGAATTTTGTAGCATTTTCTTGCATTTTTTTTTAATTTATAGTTTTCGATTTATTTTCTGTACATATATTGTCTGAGGCATTTTTATTTGTCGATTTTGAGGCGTTTTTTTGATTTTGGGGGGGGGGGATAGCTCATAATGCAATTTTCATGATGTTTTGTTTTTATTATTTGAATTTTGTAGCATTTTCTTGCATTTTTTTTTTAATTTATAGTTTTTGATTTATTTTCTGTACATATATTGTCTGAGGCATTTTTATTTGTCGATTTTGAGGCGTTTTTTTGATTTTTTTTGGGGGGGGGATAGCTCATAATGCAATTTTCATGATGTTTTGTTTTTATTATTTGAATTTTGTAGCATTTTCTTGCATTTTTTTTTAATTTATAGTTTTCGATTTATTTTCTGTACATATATTGTCTGAGGCATTTTTATTTGTCGATTTTGAGGCGTTTTTTTGATTTGGGGGGGGGGTATACCTCATAATGCAATTTTCATGATTTTTTGTTTTTATTATTTGAATTTTGTAGCATTTTCTTTAATTTTTTTTTAATTTGTAGTTTTCGCTTTATTTGCTGTACATATATTGCCTTAGGCATTTTTATTTGTCGATTTTGAGGCGTTTTGTAAAAAAATTTATCACTTGCCATTTTCAGGCCGTTTGTTGATGATGTCGCCGCGCCCTCTGACGGCTACAGTACGGTCTGCAAACCACGACCATTTTAAATAATGTAATAAAGACATACAGTTAATAAAAAAATTAAATATTTTGTTTAAATAAAAATAGATAAGTGGAATAGATTATTAAAATTATTTTAAAAGTTATTTTAAATGTTTAAATAATTTTGATAAAGTAATAATTGATTTAAAAGTAATATTTTAAATAATATTTTTTAAATTTTATTACGTCATAAAAATTTTTATTTTTTGAAACTTGATTCTGCTATAAACTGAAAATATGTAAATTTGTTCTCAAGTTAAAGTAAGAATCAACCAATCAAATGAGGTATTCTTACAGACTATAAATATGAATTGCACAGGGGGTATAAGAGGAGATTCATAATGTATTCAAACCAGAGAAAGGTAAATTATAGCTATCAAAGAGATAGTATTTTTAAAATTTTATTTTAGTCAATTTTTTAGTACTTTCTTATAACTTTATCTGCAAAAAAAAAAAACTAATTGATAATTTTAAAGTATTTTGCAAAAGAGAGTTTTAAAAAAATAATATATTTAGAAACTTCGTGGAAATGATTTTCTAGTTTTTTAAAAGTTACTTGCCAGGATTATTTTATCTGAAATTTAACCTAAACTTCGCAATGAAAAATGGATATACTACGAAAGAAAATATGTTTAAATTATAATACAGCTTTATTTGTGCGTAACCGGAGGACTGTTCTAACTCATAAAAGAACAATACAGACATTATGCTGGAAGCTTTAACAGAATACTATTTGCCGTCTAAAAAATTTTGTGACGCATTATTTATAAGCTTATCCAGGAGTTTTTTTTTTTTTAAAAAAAAGAATAAGATATTTATATCATATGAGTTATCATAAAATATAATGAAAGAAATAGAAAGTTTAGTCCTTTTTGAAGGAAACATTTTTTTTGGATATATATTTTACAAGAATTAAAAAGAACTTATTAAGAAATAAAACCTATATAAAAAATGGACATATAGTAGATAAATAAAGGATGGATCCATGAAAATACAAATATTGTGTAAAAGTTTACCGGATAACTTAAGTTAAATTGAACAGAGTGATGCATCAGAGAATATTGAATAAACTTCGTGGGAATAATTCTTTAATATTACAGTTTAATAATTTTCATTCTGAACAGTAAAGACCTAGGATTATTTTCTATAAATTTTACTAAATGGATTAATAATTATTTTTATTTTTAAAACTTTAATGCACTTGGAGGGGAATATTTTAAAACTCTAGAGAAAATAATGAACATTTTGGGATTTTATCATGAACTATGGTCAAGTGAAGACATAATTATAGTTTTAAATTTTTATTTTACTAACTTAGTTAAATGTAAATTTTTCTATTTATAAGATTAGGAAAACATAAAACATTAATTTGTTAATAACATAAAATTTATAATATAATCTAATAATTTAGATAAGAATATTTTTTAAATAAAACGTATGGATGTGTCTTTTCGTTTATGTATGCAATGTTTTTCTATATCCAGTGGATGGAAGAAGCCTACTAAAAATGATGACCAGATAAAAAGGGTTATTTGGTAATAATAATAACTATTAATAATTTATAATGTATATTTTTGTTTTCTTTAGATCATCTATGAATCTAAGAATGAAGTGTAAAAGTTTTAATTATATGTAAAGCATTTTCATACACATTTAAAAAAAAAACATTATGAGATAGGATTGATTTGAAAATATGCATACGATGATTATTATTTTTTTTTATATATTAGTGTTATAATCCAACATAATAACAAATAATTATGTGATTCTTTAGAACTTTCATCTTATTGGATATTCAAATATTGTCTAAGTAGATTGTATATGATTAAACATATAGAATAATGAAGTAAGCAAACTTTCCTTATGGAACAGTGAAATTGTTTTAAACTATCAATGAATTTTATTTATTGTTTTGTAAATGCAGATAGTTATTTATCGATGTAAGATGTAGAAAAATCTTGAGAAATAATGTTGAGATAGTGGCTTGGAAGTCATATAGTTAGGAGGAAACCAAGATGATGTATTTTTTTAAAAAAAAATAGGATATGATAAGGAATAGAAATAATATTTAGTCTTTATGTGGTCATCAGCATAGTTAACAAAGCCCTATGACTGATACACATTTTATTTGGACGGTGTTTTATATGTCTTTAAATAATTGATGTTTTAAATAAAGCTGAAGAAGTAGCTTTAACATTGTTCATGCATTAGAGGTTATTAGACAGGTAAAGGTCATACCTCTTTGCACTGTGCCATGATTTTTGAGATATATTAAGAGTGATACTTTAGCTTTCTTCCTTAAATCCTATACATCTGTTTCGCTATCTTTATTTTATGTAACTGCATCGTTCAGTAAGATATTTTGAAAAGAAATGATAAATAATTTAGAACTTAGGTTATGCTATCGTTTTGTATAAGATTGGTTTATTTGCTTATAAGGAATATAATTTATAACTTGAAATTGAAGGTTCAAATTATCCTAAGGAAAGGAAAGAATCATAGAATATATTTTGAATTTATTTTCGGAAATGAAATATAAATTTTTAAAATAGAGTATCTAAACAAGATATTTTCTTTAGAATGTTGATTATTTTTGAATGCTTTATTTTTTTTTTTTTTGAAGAAAAATAAGTATTGCATATTTTTAAAATACAATAGTACAAAGTAAATTATATAAACAATATGCATAGTATATTTTTGTTCATTGAATAACAGGAATATATTGATTATTACACTTATATCATACTAAATTAAGGCTAAATAAGAATGTATTATGATTAGTAAACATCATGTGATAAAACACTAAAATCTAGTACTGTATTTTGGATGAATATTTTATGTAACATCTTTGACTTTGCAAGATGAAAATTTTTTTAATATTTTGAGAAATCCATACTCATTATAAAGTTAATTTTTTTTTTCTGCAGAAAGTTTTCCTATGAATTTTTTTTTTAAAAATAAGATAGTTTAATAATATTAAGGATGGAATATTTTGCTAATAAGTAAATATATTTATAATAAGTTAACCATAATGAGAAACCAAATGGTAACATTTTCTTTTATATTCTGTCTTAAGTATAAATAAAGATATAACTAAACTATAAACTATTTTTATATAACTTAGTAGATAAAAATGTAAGATTAAAATAAAGATATCCATTGTAAATAGTGTACATAAATTGTTTATTTTATTTGTTGTTGTTAATAAACTTTGTTAAAGTTTGTTTTTCAAAATTTTTTGTGTCTGGATTGTTTGTTTTACCACTTCACTGCACAAAATCACGATATATTCATAACAATTGAAACAAATATATAATTTTGCACAAAAAGATAAATAGAGAATTATTTAAGAATTTAAATATTTATTGGTATTTTTTTAATTAAATAATTATAATTTTACATTGTTTTATTGGTTATAAATCAGTTATCACATTAGTATACTGAATTATATGCTATCAGTTGCCACACATCCTTCGTTTATCAGATTATCATATGCTACCATGTATTAATTATATTATTACATGAAGGTAAAAGATTATATAAAATTATTTTATTATTTTATTATGGTAATAAAAATATAACGAAAAGAAAAGATATCCAGTAGTAGTTAAACAATGAAGAATATTATTATTATTATTATTATTATTATTATTATTATTATTATTATTATTATTATTATTATTATTATTATTATTATTATTATTATTATTATTATTATTATTATTATTATTATTATTATTATTATTATTATTAGTTTAAGTGTAGTAGATTATGACATAAAATCCCTTCTCATATTTTACTACCGTATTTTTAAATTAACCTAGAATAAACTTTATGAACCTGAGATTATTTTATTGAGCTAGATTATTATAAATAGAAGATTAAGACTTAATTATTAGTTTAATCTTAGTGAGTAGAAGTTATTAAAGTCGTAAGAATACTATGAGTTTGTTATTTAAAATAGTAATAAGGGGGGGGTAGTGTTCTTATGCCATTGAGGTGGTATCCTGTGGGATATTGGCTCAATGTATTCTATCTTGTCACCTGTATTTTCACTTCAAGTCTCATGAAAATATTAAATATTTATTTAATTTACTTTTATAAACTGAACCTTATTCATATTTTAAATTTGAGCTAGTGAAACATTTTAATTTTAATGCTGAATATTTTATTTATTAATTATTAACTGAGCTATAACCCGTTTTATTTTATATCATATACTATTCTGAAGTGAAGATCCACAAGACCAGGTTAGAATATATATATATATATATATATATATATATATATATATATATATATATATATATATATATATATATATATATATATATATATATATAAACTTATTAGAATGTACTTTCTTTCTCTAAGTATTGCTGCCATTTAGAAACAAAATCTAAAAATAAAATATAGAATTCCATAATATACTATATTACAAGGAATCAATAAATGAAGACAATGACTTACAATGAAGAGATGTAAAAGTAAAACACATTGCTTCTACAATGACTATTCAGATGTAGGAGGATACATTAAGCCACCACTCATTGCATACATGTTTGAATGAGCAAAAGCTAGCAGAGATGATCCTAAATGCAGTTAAAATCTACAACAATAAAATTTTCTGGCTTTTGCCTACATTTTTTTATATATTTATAAATTAATAAGGCTATGTCTATTTTGTTGTCTATTGTGTATGTGGTAATTAATTAGCAATAAATAAATAATTGTATTTTAAAATGAGCTGCATTATAGTTGCTTCCAAACACACTGTTTATATTTTTTTAATGTTTGAGATAATATTACTTATGGTAGCCACTTTTTTTATTCATTTTTAAATTTGGTTGATTACTAAAGCAAAAAAGGAAAATAATGTTATCTGAATTGTGAATGAGTTAAGAAGACAATAACAAAAGCTATTAAATGCTTGACATCACAAAGAAGTTGGGGTTATTAGAATTAGAAGCATGCTGAAAAGTAGTGGGAAGAATTATCTGTAAACAGTTAATCATAATGTACCCGTTTTCAGAATGACAGACCAGGCAGATAATAATGGTAATGATTATGTTTGTTTTTATAATGTACTGTGAAAGAAGAAAGGAGATATGTTTTATTTGATTCGAATTGAAAAGACATTTCTTTGTGAATTGATTTATTTATTGAACATTTTGAAGATGAAACATACTATTTTATAGGATTTATTTTAATCATATTAATGCATGTTAGTGCATGACGATTCAAGTTATATATATATAGTATTTCATTGTGATTCTCAAATTATTAACATTTGGTAGGCTAATGTTTTTTTTGTTGTTGTCAAATTATCATCATTGAAGAACATAGAAAGATTTAAAAACAATCCATTAAAAAGAAATGAATATTTGGAGTTCTATAAAATGCTGCAGCTGCTGCAAAAAAATTAACTGTGTATTGATAAGAAAATCTATATAAATGATTAAAAGTTTCAAAAAGATGGAACTATTATTATTATTATGAAATGAATGGAAAAGTTCTACAATTAGTTATATAGTGATAAAGAAGAAAACAAAATAATCATTACAATCTATATATTTTTGTATTGAGAAGTATTATAAATGAACATGCATTTATATCTATGAAGAAAAGAACAGTTTCAGGAAAGAACCAGCTAATAAAAAATTGTTGGCAAAGCTACATACCAAATGTCTAAATGATAAAGGTGTATTAGATGATTGGAAGGATGCACTAGTAATATTGAGATTTAGAAATGTATTGGACAATATTAGAAATTAAAGACCTATCTGTCATCTATCAGTTCTATACAAATCATTATTAGGATAATTACAAGTCATCTACAGAAAACTTTGAATTTTAACCAATCAAAAAACAAGCTGGATTTAAAAATTGCTTTAGTATAGTACATTGAAAGAAATGATAAAGAGAACCAATGAGGATTTATATATTGTATTGGACTACTTTCACCATCTATTAAAAGTATTGAATGTTTTTAGAAAAAAAATAAGTGTATTTAAATATTTCAACCTTCAACTAAAATGCCATCATCACAAACCTTCAGGAAAACCAATGAATATGAGTTATCATTATTCTTTGGATTTGTAGATTATGAAAAAGTCTTTAATTCAGATTACATAGTGGTTGAAAAGATTAACAGTAATTTGGGTCTATGACTGGATAGTTTTGCATCTCTAAACTTTTTATTGCAGTTATATAAAAAATAATTTGTAAATTAAAAAGGGAAAGCTAAGGAAAAAAGTAAACAGATATTACCATTTATATTTTGCAAGTGATATGGTCATTTTTGCAAATACTGTTTCAGACGTTCAGGAATTTTTGCAAGAGGAATCAGATGAGAGTAAGAAAATAGAATTAAAATATTAAAGGTAATGTTCAATGGATTTTTTTAGATAGAAAAAAAATCAAGATTGATAATTATAACTTGCAAAAAGCTGACCATTATAATTGTCTCAGCATATTATTAATACAGATGGAAACATAATCAAACAAATTAATCATAGAATTAGATTTTTGTGTTGAAAAAGATTTTTAATAGAGCTGTTTTACTATCTTCTTACATATGGATATAGAAAAGCAATACAAAATTTTTAGATTATTCAATAAGGTACAAAATAATGTACATTGAGATTTACAAGAAGTGTTTAAAATTAAAATCACTTTGATGAGAGAGCACAGGTATAATTGGCATCATTTAAACAATCTAGAATGTATTACTAAGGAAGTAGATAATAAATGGACTGTTGAAGTTTAAAACTGGATTCCAGGAAATTGTAAAAGATGTAGAATAAGACACAAATGAGAAGGAAGAATGAAATGAGAAAGTTTGTTTTATGTAATGCAGACAAGCTTCAGATGAGAAAACGTGGATTAAATTTTGTCAAATCTTTATCTTGTAGAGGATCAATAGTGGTAAAAACTGATGATAATGACATTGGAACTTATTTATATAAATCTTAATATATGTTTTTTTATTCTATTATTAAGTCTTTTTAAAAAAAAATTTAAAACGAAATATACTTATGTTTTTTATATTGTTTATTCCAGTCTGAAATTTATATTTTTTTGAAATACTTTTATGGCAATGTTTTTATTTCAAATAAAATTAAAAGTATTTTTTAGAATTATTGACGATTTTATAAATAAATAAAAAAATATTTTATAGCTTGACGGATTTTTTTTTGATAAATTCATTGGAGAACAACAGCAACAAAAACATTAGTTCTTTGTTGACTGCTAGAAGATATTATATTTAAAATATTAGATAAGTTGCAGATGTCACTTTGAAGAGTTGAGATCATTATAGTTTACTATATACAGTCGTATTAATTTTTTTACTTTGTATATATTGTACTGGTCAAAATAATATGCTCACTTAACAAGATTCAAATCCTAAGCAAGAGTACCTCGAATTCGATCATGCTAGAGATACACAGGTCTGGAGCAATCCTGAATTCTAACCTATTTGCCTATTCTTTGGATCTCTGACCCAATGAAGAAAAATCCTGATGACACAGTAAAATTATTTTAAATCCGTGCCCAGAAGCAAAGCGGTAGAGCATAAGATCAGACTGATGATGATGATCGAGATTGGAGTAGCCCAGGAATTACACTTATTATAGTTATTTATTAATGCTAGGCTCCTAGCTAAAGAAAATAGTTTTAAATATTAACTAGAAAATAATAATTCAAAAACAAACAAACCAGGATTGTCATGAAATTATATATATTTAATAAATGTAGAAAACGCATATATATGTTACAAAATGTTTCATGCTTGGGATGACATTGTTTATTTACAAAACTTGGGAATTGTTTTATAAAATCCTTTTTATTAATTATTGAATGACTACAATTTTATAGAGTGGATTATAACTTGTGCGGAATTTAATGTGCCAATTTAATAAACTTTTATTAACAGTGTGTTGTGGATGCTTAAAATAAATATAAAAGATCGTGACAGGTTTAGTAGTAAATGATTTATTTGATAAACAGGCAAAATATATGATCTCAATCACTTATCTACATTATGAAAATCATTATACATATACTTTTATTGTCATTGTTGGTAAAAGACATCTTTGGAGCTTATGCATAAGAAACAAACAATGCGCTATGTTTATGAGAATCAATTATACAATCATTAATACAAATCAGATTTACGTCTATGGGAATCAATAACAGTTTTAAACAAAAACAATTTTAAAATTGACATACTGACTAATTAGCATATTAGTGCATTTCATGAATGAGTCATTATTTCCAACACCTAACGAAAGGTCAAACAGGCATAAATCCATTAACTAAAACAGTAACGATGCTAGCATGTATAAAGAAATACAGATCTTATGGTACTTTGAACTCTTGAGAATGAATGGGGTTGATACGTCCACCGTTTTGACAGGATGGTATCAGATGGAGAGGTTTGGCTTGATGGCTAGAGCACAATCAAAACCCTATAAACCTCACGTTCCACAGGAATTAGTGTCCCTGATTACGAACGATTTTGAGAACTAAAGCACTGAAGAAATATATATGTGGAAGTACCATAAGAGAAAGAAAGGGTCTGCCAGCAGCATTATACATATACAATAAACTTAATGTACTCTATATTCGAAAGCCTGTAAGGAGTTTGACTTCTGTACAATGATATATTTGAATAAAGAATCATTCTGAAATTATATTAGAAAATAACTTTAACTAAGACATTAATCTAACAAAATTTTTTATATTTCATTTCGATTCCCATATACGTATTAACTGATAAAATTAGCCTCCAGGCACCAACAAGAAAAGGTGAATTAATTATATTCAGGTTTACGATCTTTTAAAATGAAATTTTAAAAATAAATTTAAATAAGAGAGTAAAATATGCATCCACAATAAAATATATATATATATAAAATGTGAACAACAGATGTAAATATGAACCAACCTAGCGAGGGATTTCAATTTTTAAATAAACAAAACATTATCGATAGATTTTAAATGAAGCTCCCGCTTCTTTCCAAATTAAACAATTATTTCCTCCCCCTTTTAAAACTCGCAAGTTTGGTTGTTGGCATATTAAAGAAAATCAATTATATATATATATATATATTAAACAAAACAAGTTAAATATTAATGGAGCCGCACAAAGCTATCTAACATAAATTAAGCGTGAAAAGTAAGTGAAAATACATACTACTAGTAAGGGATTATCGAGGGAGAATTTAAAAGCATAATTAATAGAGATTTATAAATTAATACATGAATAAAACGTGAGATTTTCATTATATCTTAGATAAACACATTATTTAAAAACTTTATACTAAAGGCAGCTCCACATTAAAGGTTACTTAAGGATAGCAGCATAACGGCATTATTAGCAATCAGCAGTTGGAACAGTGATCAGCTTGTATGGCTGGTTGGATGGAACATGGCAGTGGCAGGCGAACAGTTCTCTAAGAGGAGAAGAGAAAAGTGCTTCTTTTCTACTCACAGTTAATAGCACCGAACTTCTCTTGACTTTTTAAAATGTTAAGGTCTTGAAACACTTCGAAAGTAACTGACTCAACTGACTAACATCTCCATTCAAAACTCTTTTGTTTTATGGGCTCCTTTTATACACCCCTTTAATTCTGCCCAGAATGCAATCTCAGTTGCCCTCAGCTATATCTGTAATCTCTTAATTAAAGAAAACATGTTTAATTAGTAAAATATCTAAAAACACAGATAAGGTTCAAAATACATTTTTAGCTATTTTTAGAGCCAACAAAATAATTGCTTACTATTCTAATTAAGATTTATAAATTTTAATTAATAATGATGATCTGATTATTGATAAAGATAACTTCAGTATGTCGAGCCTTTCCCATTTTTTTTTTTATTGTTACATTCCAATAGTCTAATTAAATACAAATATATAAAAAAGATATTTACAATTTATATAACAAAACATTTAATTTTCAGTAATAAATATTAATAAAATTATTGTTTCGTTCATATAGATAATCATGCACACTACTGTTTTACTTTACTAAATATATATATTTTTAATTTATTAATTTTTTTATCATTATGCATACAGTGTGTGGGTGAATGGCATATATTTACGGTGAGGTCTGAATTGCAGGCCCCACAGGAGGTTAGTGCAAATGGTGAAGCATGAAGCTCGATGATGATTAGACATCGACTGCTTCAATATATATATACTAAGTTATATGCTATAATCTCTGCAAGATCAGCGTGGTAAAATCTTACAAATAACAACCAAGTCGTTATATTTTTCCAACAAAATAGAGCTTACTAACACGTTAGACTTCAACAATTTGTTAGAATGTTTAAGATCAAATAACTAACAGAAGTATGATCCTTTTTGTTGCTAAAAAAATGATACTTTATTATGCTATTTTTGTCAAGATTATATTATACGTATATACGACGTTGTATTTGTTACACTTATATTTAACTATAAGTTATCATTTCTTTATATATACAAACAAAATAAAATTAATTGTCAATACAGCTATTTGAAATATATCAAAACCAGAGGATTAGTTATTTAGAAAATAGAGTTAAATAAAATTATACAAAAATTAAAAGTTATTTCCAAATCTGATAAAGCAAATAGTTCATGTAGAACTTATTATTATTTTTTTTTTTTTAAAAAAAAAAACGTTATTATTTCTTTGTCAAAACTTTGAAATAAATTTTAAATTATTTGATTTATTAATTTATTCATTAAAAATACACGTATTTACTAAAAAAAAAATTTCTATAAAAAATATGTGTACAAAAATTATTTTTGATCAACAATAAGTCTCTATTATAAAAAAATAAATAATTTATTTTAACATTTTAAATAATAAATTGTAGATAGAAATAAAACATAGTGTTAATTCTAATGAGATAGAAAATATTTTTATTTATGTAAACACTTATGTGATGTGTAGTCATACACAAAATATACCTACTTATAAACAAAATATACCTACTTATATATACATAAATGTAAATGTAATACGAATATAATATCCATTAATTAAAAACTATTGTAATATATATATAGATATATATATATATATATATATATATATATATATATATATATATATATATACAATAATGTATTAAGGAACTAGGTAATTCAAGGATATAATTCTGTCTGTGTCCAGATCTATTTTTTGCGATATAATGGCTTACATTTGAAACAAAAAAAAACAAAAAAAACAATTTTTGAAGATGGAAAGGTTGTTCTGTAATATAACTGTCTTAAATTATCAATTGAATAATTTTTGATACTAATCTAGTTTTACTTTTATATAAAATGTCGAATCTATTGTTAGTTATTCTATTATGTAGATTGGTTTCTGATTTATTTACATAGTGTTTGAATCAACAATTGCATTGCTAAATATATTAAGGATACATTTTTGCAATTGACATAGTTAAGAATATATTATTTCAAATTGTTAATACTATTATTATCTTGCATTAGTTTTGTAATAGTAATATGTTTGCACGTAAGACAACTTTTATCTCTAAATGGAAAACTTCTTTTAGTTATTTTTTTTTGGCATATGTGTTTTTTAAGTGTTCCGTATCTTTGATACTCAACTTAAGTGGGGTTGGGGAAATATATACTTTAAATAAATTGTAGAATTTAATTTGTTATAGTTTTCTGCAACATGCAGTTAATATTGGGTAAATTGCTATTCAAAATAAAGACTGGTGAATTACTTTTTTTTATTTACATAATGAATTTTTATTTCTTTCAACTTCTGAAGATGTTATTACTATATTATTAATGTTGCTTTAGGATATTTTATATTTTTAAATTTATTATATAAAACCGTGTTATTTTATTAAAGAAATTTATCATCACTGCAATGTTGACTATATTTTAAAATTGATTATTGAGACTATTAGCCATTAAATGCTATGAGTGGTTACTAGGAGACTGGTGAATTATAGTTGTCAGTTAGTTATTACATATATTTATTCTAAGATTTTTTTTATTATGAGAAATTTCAACATCAGGAAAAGAAGTTGGCCACATCATAAAAATTATATCTATATATGTAAACTAAGTGTGCAGTTTAAATCTATCATATTTCATAAAAGTAATATCATTGTTTGTCTATTGTTATTCCATGATTTTGTAACTAATACATAGAACTGAAAATTAAAGTATTAATATTTATGAATAAATATAATAATTTAGAATAGTTTGCAATTTGTTAGCATGTTTCCTGTCTTACAAAATAAATTTAAAAGCATTTGCTACATCATTATGAGATACATTTGTATATAGTGATGAATTATCTAAAATTATTAAAAAATATGCATCTCGTAGTTGAAATTTGATGTTTTATAAAAATGAAATACAGTGGAGTCATGAACTATGTTATATTTTGTTCCATGCCTAGTGTATAATAGCTCACATTTTGTTGACAAACATTGTTTACAATGGATTATATATTGTTTAATAAGTCTACAATATTATTCAACCTGCTTTTCTGTAGCATATATAAATTAAGATTACAGTATAATTTTTTTAAAAAAAAAATAATAGTATAGTTATTAAAAATAAATTGATAAGACTCATTCACTTATATTTTAATGAGTGGGTGTTCAATCATGCATTTACTGAAGCAATAAGAATATATAAAAAAACTACATAAAGTATTTTTATTTTAAAATCCAATAAATATTGAAATATCTGACTTTTATCAATATTAAAAAAGCTGTGGTTGATATTCTTCTTTTTCAAGCACTTTTTTCTCTTATATAAACGTAATAGTGGTCTTGTTATCACTAAATTAAGACCTCTTTAATTGGTTTGTTTTTGAATCAGTACCAACTTTTAGTAAGTCCTAAAATTTTATAAAATTTTAGCATTATGCTCATAAAATATTTTATTGTGTAAAATACTACTCATCAAATTTGGAAAAAATTAATAAAAATGTAAAATTTATTTGGTTTCAAAGTAAACAAAATTAATTTTATTAATATATATGATATTGTGCATGGTGTTTTGAGATTGAAAAACACCTTATGGTGAAATTTGATTGTGTACGATGCTCGGAGAAAGAAAAATGGTTTTATGAATATCATAAGATTTGTGAATTTTAATGATTTTTTTGTTTGTTTACATTTTTCTTTGGATAGCATATAATTGAAATCATATATTTATATATAGTGCAGTTTGCTACTCCACTGTACATATATTTGTTGTACACATAATTTTTTTTATAGATATGTTTTTTTTACACACACACACGCACACACACATATATATATATTTCAATTAATGAATTCATTAATTATTTAAAGGTTTTATCTCCTTGTTCTGCACTGCTCAGTATTGCTATGAATATGGGGCAACCCGCCTCAAAAGCGCTAAGTGTTTAATACTTTTACACTCTTTATAGCTTCTCTTTCAAGCACTTCACATGCTTTTAATTTTATTTAAAGGTTTTATAAAGTTTTGATAAGAAAGTAAATTTATAGTTTTAAATAAAATCAGTACGAGGTTATAGTTCTTTGTGTGTGTGTATATATATATATATATATATATATATTGAAGTACAGTTTTCATGAGTGAAAGATATAGAATAATTCAATGTAATTTTTAGAATCATTGTCATAAAATATTAAAGTATTAAAAATGTACTAATTTTTTGTCAAAATAAGATTTACCTTCAACTGATTGGAAATATTATGTTGTGATCTCAGCAAAAATATAGATAAATTTGTAAGATTGATTATTAATGAATTTATCTGAAGGTTTGTGATGATGGTCTATTATTAGATGTGATATATTGGACTATTTCCATCATCTATGAGTGAATGTTGAATGTATAGAAAATTTTAAACTTTATTTAAACTTTACAAATACAAACTACTTGTTAGTAATAACACACAAATAGACAACACAGCGTAGTAATTACACAATATTTTGAGTAGTATTATTCTCCACTCTTCTTCAGGTGTTGCTGGTCTACATGCACAGTGACCATATTTGTTTAGAAGTTGAACTCACACCTTTAGATTTATGAATATTGGATTTAAGGCAAACACTCTACTGACTGAGCTGTCTAAAAGCGTGAGTTTAACTTCTAAGCAAAATTGTCACTGTGCACCCAAAAAAGGGTGGAGAATAATACTATTTAAAACATTGTGCAAATACTAACTTGCATTGTCTATTTGTGTGTTATTACTAACAAGTTGTTTGTATTTGGAAAATTTAAATAAAGTTTAAAATTTTCTATACATTAAACATTCACTCATAGATAATGGAAATAGTCCAACATATTACATCTGATTATTAATGATGTTAACAACAAATACTTATATCTTTTTAGTGATCACAGAAAAATATCTGCATTCAGAAGGGCAGAAATGTATAGTACATTTTAAATATTTTATAAGGTGATCATGAAAATTACAATAAATATGTCTCTCCTTCTGTCATGCTCAACTTTATTAATATGAGCCCATATAGCAAATAATTGAATGATGTAAGAGTTAAGTCAAATAATTTATAAATATGACCAAGAGGTATATTCTGCTGTTTTGAAGAATAAAATTTTTAGCTGTCAAAGACTAAATACTGATATAGTTATTATGCCTCTTTCTTTTTCTCTTTTCGTTCTCTCAATATATTATCTTTTCGTTTTCTCAATATTTTTTCTTCTACCTTTCCTATCTTCATCAGTATACCCTTAATCATGACGAGGTTCTTAAATAATTGATTATCTCTTTATATGCTCCTTTTTTAAGGAATGCAGATGTGATTGGAGTAGAGGTTTTAAGTATATTTATAAAGATATTACATATAAAAAAAGGGAAATTAAGTATTTCCGTGTGTTTATTATAAAAATGTATATATTAATTTTTAACTGAGATTTTAAAATTGTATGTGGGCTAGAAATAATCTGTAGTTTAATAAATAATAGATAATAGTCGTGATTCTATTTATATGAAGTGGATGGTATCAAAGTTGTAAGTATAGAATGTCTGACACTTGTATAACATAATACAATAATTTGGTATTGATAAATATTGAACAGATGATGAAGATATATGAAAGAGATAGTGATCCGACCAGCTGAAGAGTATTGGCTCAGCATGAGATTCAGTTTGTGAGTCATTTGACTTTTTCAGATATTTTTATTTATGTATGTTAAGAACGTGTAGTGGAGTGGAAGTTATATATAAATTATTATATCATGTTATTGGATTTAACGTTATTTATTTTCTAACAGAATTTTGCCATTCAAAATTAATTATTTTTAATATAGTATTTTTTTTTTTTTAATATGAAAAGTTTGTTAAAGATTGACATATGTTTTTTTTTTTTTTTTATAAAAAAAAAAATAGTGAAGACATTTCATAAATGAAAAAAATTTAAAATTTAATAAAAATAGTAAAAAAATAAAAAAAAATAAAAAAGTTTTATATAATAATAAAAGTGCACAAACTTTTGCTTAAAACATAGAATCATTTACATATACATCAACGCTCAGTGCCTGCTTGGGAACTTTTAATGTTTTATTCAAAATGTACTCTTCTACCCCCCCACCCCAATTCTACTACAAAACCTTTTATTTTTTAATATAATTATTATCTAACCCCATAATAACAAATTGTATAATATTATAGGTGATCATATACTATGCATACATACATTATATTGTGTTTAATGTTGATTCTTTTTTTATATGTGTTTAATATTTAAATATATGTAAATTGTCTACACCAAAGTTAATGTAATTATAAGGAATTTGAACAGTCTTTCAAGCTCCTATATCTATCTAATCCATCTTATGCAACCGATACATATGACCACATAATGTGAAAGAGATAAATGATCTCCAATATCCATATTTTGTGCTGAACCAGCACCCATCAGTTGGTTCTTATCACAATCTTCCACACAGTTTATATTAAGATAGAAAATCTTCAAACTTTAATGCACAAGCTTCAATCTTCTCCTTTCTCTAACTCTTTGGCCAGCTATTTCATTGAAAATCTGAGGTTGAAATGCTCAAATCTCTTGTTGATGCCAATATTATAGCCATACCCATATTTATCTTAAGGCCTGACCCCTCACACATAGAATGAAAGATATATATTGGAGATCATTTA